>CM050422.1:36881108-37113662 GCA_027564155.1 Gymnocypris eckloni scoliostomus
TGATGAGAACCATCAAACAACATTTTTAATTAAAGGAAAAACAACCTCAATATAGAAATCTGCAAACATGAAAACTATTTAAAACTATCCCTTACACTATAAGCGTTAGTTTTTCAATACTGTACTGCATTGGAAAATGCAAACAGGGATCGTGTCATGCTAAGCGTAGAATTTCTTAACTTCTAGTGTAAGAGATTAGTTTTATAAACAGGTTTTTCATTTTCTAAGGTAACCTGCAATGAATGTGGCTCCTCGCGCTTCCTCATCGACCTAAAACACCTACACCTCATGATAACCTCCCTGTTTCTCACACTCGACACTGAACATTGCATGACAAAAATGAACATATTGTTATACATATCACATTAAACATCATCATTCAATATGGTATGCTACCTCCTTTGACTACTCTTATCTGTTTTAAACTACTCGAGCCTAAAATTTGATAAAGGTAAGCATAAATATAACATTTACAGTATCACGTTAGCTAAGTGCTAATTTATGATTCGTCATTTACCTTCGTAATTAAAGATGTAATTTTCGTGGAAGAACTTATATCCTTTGTTGAGTTTTGAGTGCGGACCGATTGCATGAAGGTCCACGAGACGAAAAACATCCGCTGATGTAAATGCAGGTACATTTTTCAAGCAGGTTGTGAAAGCTAGCGCGCCTGACTCCATTTCGCCGGAAGTATCTATCCACAACAATCGCTGTACCGGATGTGCGTTCGAACGTCCGTGAAAAAGGCCTATGCAGGATACAGACTCCAGAAGCGTCAGTAGCATATTTATAAGTATATTTTAAAGAAAATCTACATAATTATTCTATACATTGACTCACTGATTCTCTAACCTGCATGACACACTTGAAACGGTAACAGGGTGCACATAACTAAGCGGCAGAGCACTCAATTAAAGGGAGGCAATTATGACAAAGTAGTATGTCCCAAACCTTGTCTGCTTTTCTACTACACACTCTAAAGTATGTACTATTTGTTCACAAAAGGCGTGCATAGTGAATTTGGATGCAGTGTAACACTTGGCACGTCCAGTACTAATTTTATTTTATTTATTTGCTTTTTTTTGTACAGATTGCTCAGGGACAGGTCGAGGAAACCATGGCTGAGGTAATCGGAGTCTCTGAAATTCAGGATACCTGCCACTTTTTAACGAGTGACTCCGTGGTATATGTGATCCCCGAAAGGATCTATGCCGGCCATGTTAATGACCTGATCTCCAGGCTGCCCATGAGGCTAATATTAAAACACATTAACCGACATGTTTTAGAGATTCACTCAGTTGAACCGTAAAATGTAAATAGATGTTTTAAACAGTGCTGTGTTGCATTGCATTATTTTACTTTAATGCATGTAATTATTTGACTTTTTTCTTATTTATTTCTTATTAATTTTATTGCATTTTAAAATTAACTTTGTGACCTTCATTTTGCATGTCTTTTCTTTTGAGCTCATTTTAAATTCTGTCACTGTATTTAAAATAGTAAATTTGACCTTTATGTGTTCCATACAAACTGCAAAAGTTATTTTTTTTTTTTTGGAAAGTAGTTAAAACTATAATTCAACAAAAATGCATTAAATTAATAAAAAGTGGAACTGTAAAATGTAAATAGTTCTATATCTGTCTGTTTAGTATTTTTTCTCACTTTTTAACATCTGACGTATTCTTTGTTTAAAGCTTTGCTTTTGTTTATTCTTTTTTAGTTTGTATATAGTTTGTTCTAAACTGTTTGTTAAAATAATAAAATATAATTCTGTTTTCACATTAGTTGTCATCTTTAGCATTCATATCTCTCAATCCTTCCTCTAACATCTATATCTTTAGTTGTGTCACTTTGAAGATTAACCAATGTCATATGGTTTGAAAAGACATGAGCGAGAGTAAATGCAACAGTTTTCATTTTGGGGTTAAGTATCCCTTAAAGCAAACAGAGAAGCACATCCTTTACAGACACTGTAATTTACTACTGAATTTAAAACTATTCATCCTGCTGCTAGAAATTATAATGCAATATTTAGATAATCTGAAGAGAATAGGTCATTATTCACTCATTGTGCTATAAGTTTACAAGTTTGCTACAATTAAAAAAAAATACATAACCCTAAATCTTTGTCCTAGAGTCCCACAAACTGTGCATTTTTTTCCTTTTTGATACATAAAACATGCTAAATCTGCTAGGTGTCAGAACCTTATAACCAATTCATCTCTGGTTTCTTTTGAGATTTTTCCATGGAAATCTGCAATGTTTTTTATTATTATTTATGAGTAAATTTCTGTCGAGGTTTAAAATAACATCCCTGCACCACTCTATAGTGCTTACAAAACAGAAGATTGTTTTAGTTACCTGTGGTACGGTGAAGTACAGATGATGACAGTCACCAAGACCATCTTGGATCTGAGGTGTGGTAACACGGTGGGAATAGAAAAAGAAAAGTTAAAATCTTCCAGCAACACCATTGTGAAAGTATAAATATATAATGAAAAACACAATAACATGCTGAACGTTATATTTTCAGTGCATTTAATGGGATGTAACGTTAACGTTAGACGATTGTCAATAGAATTTTAACTATGAAGGACTAGCATAATGCCATCACCAATCACTTAGCATTTCCTAAATAAGGTAAGGAAATTTTATTTGTTTGTCGAATTTTAAACCATCATCAAAAATGACACCCAGATTTTTTATATAAAATATATTTTTTATATCAAATGGGGGCTCATCCAGGATGCTTTGGATTCGTTTTTGTGCTACGTATTAATTTGTGCGTTTTGCGGGTTAATATTTGTGAATAAAGTCTCACTGAAGTGACGTCACTTGCCCGTAGTAGTGGACCGCATGGTGCAGATATAGGTTGTAAAGGAAGTTTGTGCTGTGATTATTAGCGCGAATGTGATTTTTGACCTATTTGCGTGAAGATCAAGGTAAGTGTTTTAAATTAAACTTATTTTGTGATAAGGTGCTTCTCTGCTAGGCTTAGTGGTGTTGCCCTTTTGGGTTTCACCTGACTTGTTTGTGTAGTGTTGCGGTGAAAGTGGATAGAGCAGTTGTCTTGGGGTACTTCCGTGGGTTTAGGAGAGTCGCCAGTTACTGATTGCTTTTTCTTCCCAGCGGGTTTTGTGCATAATGGAATCACCATCAGTAAGGCAAGGCAAGGCAAGGCAAGTTTATTTGTATAGCACATTTCATACACAGTGGTAATTCAAAGTGCTTTACATAAAAGAAAGTGAAATAATCATTCACAGCAATAAAAACAAGGAGTTGAAAATAATAAAATAAGGAAATTTAAAATGATATAGAAATTGATTTAAAATGAAATTTAAAACAGTTAAAGAGAAAAGGATTATACATAAAATAAAGCAGTCAGTTCGGGACACAGTGCTCATTCAACAAATGCACAGCTAAATAGATGAGTTTTGAGACCGGATTTAAATGTGGCTAATGTTTTAGCACATTTGATCTCTTCTGGAAGCTGGTTCCAGCTGCTGGCGGCATAATAGCTAAGCGGACTCCTTGTTTTTGTGTGAACCCTTGGTATTTCTAACTGACTCGATCCTAATGATCTGAGTGGTCTGTTAGGTTTATATTCAGTGAGCCAGTACCCATCAGCATGAAGACCAGGGTTGAGTTTATGTAGGTAGTTGGTATTTTATTAGTTAGTTAGAGAGGCGCAGCTTGTTTACTATTTGTGCTTTAGATTGACCAATGTTAATTTTGGTTGAGATTTCATGCACACGGTTAAAATGTCTACGGTAGAGGAATTTATAGCGTTTCCGTCGGAGGAATTATTAGGTCTCTGCACAAATGAGCAGCTTCTTAAAATAGCTGAACATTATATTGATGTCGGCAATAATATGCTTAAAGAACGATAAAAAGCTATTTTGAGGAGTAATTTAATTGAAAGAAAGATTTTGTCGGAAAAATCGTCTGTTTCATTACCTCTTTCCATGTCGACTTCAAATTTGACATTTGAACAACAAAGAGAGTTGCTTGCTATGCAAATTGAGCACGAAAGGTTTAAAGTGAAGGCTGAGATAGATAGGGATTTAGCGGTGGCGAAAATACGACAGTAGACAATGCAGACTAGGTTCGATTTTGAACATGAACTTGAAACGGATAGAGATGGTGCTGCAGTTGGAGTAGGTGTGTATTCACAGCCAACTTCTTTTTTGGGACATGGTAATTCTGGCTTTGACATTGTGGGAAATTTGCGACTGGTGCCAAAGTTTTGCGAAAAAGATCCAGAATCTTTTTTTGTATTTTTTGAAAGCATTGCCGATGCATGTAACTGGCCGGACGTGGCCCGCGCATTGATGGTTCAGACTGTATTAATAGGTAAAGCATAGGAAGCATATTTGTCTTTAACTGTGGAGGATAGTCAGGATTATGCATAAGTGAAGGTGGTAATGTTAAAAGCCTACGAACGTGTTCCAGAATTTTATAGGCAGCAATTTAGAACATGGAAGAAAGGGGAAAAGCAGAGTCATCTTAAGATTGCGCGTGATTTGCAAATGCATTTTTCACGCTGGTGTTCTGCTGCCGAGGTCAGTGATTTTGAAGGGTTGTGCAACTTAATTGTTTTGGAACAATTTAAAAGTTCTGTTCCCAATCGTGTTGCAGTTTTTATTGCTGAGCAAAAAGCATAGGTCGCCACTGCAGCAGCAATGCTTGCAGACGATTATGTTTTAACGCTCAGACAGATTTTTAATCAATATAAATACCAGTCACAATGTTACAATGCCCCAAGTAATAATGTGTCTGAAGATGTTGTGCACCAGAATAAAGGTTTCCAGTCTGAAAATAGAAGTAATGGTTTACGTGACTCCGATAGATTCTGTCAATATCGCCATAAACGGGGCCATTGGAAGTCTGACTGTTATATGCTTAAACCTAAGTCCAAACCTGTTACGAGTCATTCGGTTAAAGGTACGGGTTTAGCAGTACCTGTTCGTTCATCTAATGTGAGTTCTTCGGTACAAATTAGAAACACTTGTTCTGCAGTGTTGAAATCTTACCAACCGTTTGTTAAAAGGGGTTTGTGTCTTTAGTAGGCAGTGATAAAAAAGTGCCTACTAAAGACACAAACCCCGCTTTTAACAAACGGGATTCACAAACCAGATTCGCTTCCTCTTCCGAGAATGGACGACTGCATCGATCAGGTGAGACCTGCAAAGTTTGTCAGTAAATTTGATCTTCTTAAAGGTTACTGGCAGGTCCCCTTGTCGGATCGTGCTCGTGAGATTGCTGCGTTTATTACTCCAAAAGGGTTATATTCTTATAAGGTTATGCCGTTCAGGCATCGAAACTCACATGCATCCTTTCAGCGTCATGAATCGCGTTATTGTTGATTTGCAGGGTTGCGCTGTTTATCTTGGTGATGTAGTCATTTATTCAGACACCTGGGATGTTCATTTAGACCGTGTGGGAACTTTTCACATTTTTGGCGGAGGCAAGGCTCACAGTAAAGAGTTTGCGAGGCGACCGTGACCTATCTTGGCTATGTAGTCGGACAAGGGCAGGTGCGTCCGGTTAGTGCAAAAGTTCAGGCAGTGGAGCAGTTTCCAGTTCCAACAACTAAAAAAAAGAGTTGATGCACTTTTTGGGCCTCTTAGGTTATTACAGAGCATTTTGTAGAAATTTCTCTAGTGTTGTGGCACCTCTCACAGAATTGTTGAGACATAAAGTTAAGTTTGTTTGGTCTCCTCTTTGTCAAAGTGCTTTTCAGCATGTTAAAATGCTTCTTTGTACGGCTCCTGTTTTAGCGGCGCCGCATTTAGATCATTCAAATCGTATGTGGATGCTAGCCAGGTAGGTGCTGGGGCAGTCGTCGTGCAGGAGGATGACCTTGGCGTTGAGAGGCCGGTTAGTTTCTTTTCCAAAAAAATCTATTCTTACCAGCTGAATTATTCAGTGATCGAAAAAGAGACATTGGCTTTGATTATGGCTCTAAAACACTTTGATGTTTATGTCAGTGGAAGTGCTCCTGTGGTGGTCTTTACTGACCATAATCCCCTTACTTTCTTAAACTCCTTGCAGTGTCCGAATCAAAGATTGATCCGGTGGTTATTATTTGTGCAGTCTTATTGTTTGGATGTTCGCTATGTGAAGGGAGTTGACAACGTTATTGCAGATGCGCAATCTAGAACCCCTTTAGTGTAACCGCTTTTATCCTCTGTGTATTCTGTCTTTTCTGGATTCTTAAATTGCTTCCTAGGGTCCACCGGTTGCTGAACCAGAAGTAGGAATTGGAGTTGCTGAGGATTGGAATTGTGGTGGATAAGTAGTTTCTTCCTTTAAATGCGGGAAGTGGGGTGTTTTGAATATTTGTAATGGATTTAATTGTTTTGTCAGGGTTTTCCTGTGGGACCCAGTTCTTATGGGGGGAAGTGTGACGGCCTGCATACCTGCCTGCTGTGTTTTGTTAATTATTGTCGGGCTGCAGTCCGAATGCAGATGGAGGACACCTGGGCCCAGAGTCTTTCCTCATTATAAAAGCTTCTTACCTTTCCCTGTTGGTGTGCGGGTGGGAATTTCTCTTTCGCGCACCACCTCTTTTCTGTTATTGGTTTGCCGGCAATTGTGTTTAATTATCATGTTTTTTGTTAAATAAATGTGTTATACTTTGGTTAAATCCCAGCTTTCTTCTTTTTGTCATAAATCTTTGAGCCGGGTTATGACAAGTATGATCTCCAGCATCACCAGTTAATAGAATAGCATTCAAAACTTTCAGAAGTGCAGTCTCAGTCAAGTGGTGTTTTCTAAAACCTGATTGAAATACCTCAAATATCTTCTTTTCATCTAAAAAATGAATCTTGTTTCATCTTGTTTCAGGAAATATGGTGGAATAAAATCAATGGAAGAGCCAGACTGCTTTAACTGACACACTATTTCTTGAAGATGTAAAAAAGAATTAGGTTCAAACTGGCAAAAATCAACAGAACAAACAAAAGAAACAGAAGGATCAAAAGCAGGAGGAAATATCTCCAACTTTATTAATAAAAAAATCTAAGAAAATCATCACACATAGTTTTTGACGCATCTGGGAACTCAGAGACAGTTGGGTTTATCCAACTTAATTGGTCATTAATATAGTCTATTTTTCCATTTAGAAGCTTATTTTATGCACCAAATTTCTTAATAAATAAAATTAGTGGTTAAAATTCACTTTATAACAGATATTTTTATTTGAGGATCGATCCTTTCGATACAACATCAGTATCGATACTTTAGGATCAATCCGCTTATCCCTACTTTAGGTAAATGCAACGCACTCTGTGGGACCCAATGCAAATTATCTAAAAAAAAAGTTGACAAATACCTTGAATTTATGCTGTAAATTGTGAGGGAGGATCAGAACATACCAGCCTATGCCAAAGACTGGAAGCTACTAAATTATTGACAATTAATATTCTTCCTTTGTATGACATCCTTGGTATTCGCCATTTCCATTTATCAAGTCTACCTTTCACCTGATCAACCTTCCCTTCCCAGTTTATATACACTCCTAAGTACTTAAAATCTCCTGTTCCCCAGTTCAAACCATCAGGAAGACTTGGTTTCCCTTTTGACCAATTTCCAATTAAAAATGCTTCACTCTTGTTCCATTTCACTTTTGCTGATGATAAAACTTTAAAATCTTCTAAAACTTACATTACCACCTGCACATCATTTTGTCCTTCAATGGGGCTAGTTGCATATCTCCGACATCTTGGATGTCCGGTCTAGCAAATGTGTGCATGGATACTTCCAGTTTTACGATGGAAAATGGCTTTTTACACGAGGTATTCACAAGATCTACCAAAGATTACTATTAAGTAAGCGTGAAAAGGAGTTTAAAATGTATGTATCCAGTTATATTGATAACTATGCAGGGTAAGTGATTACCGTTACCACGGAAATAAAACTGGTAAATATTTCTAGCCTAGTTAACTGCAACAGCCAGTTAAAACTGGTAAATATTTCTAGCCGTTAACTGCAACAGCCAGTTATAAATAACTGGCTGTTGCAGTTAACAAACTAGAAATAATTATACCAATTTTATTTCCGCTAACAATGTCATGACATTGTTCTTAGTATCAAACAAAGATCACGAGGAAGAGTGAGAGTCAGGGCTATTTTCTACAGATCTATGAAGAAAAATGAGAAACCTCAGCCGTGTTCTTATCCTAGATTTATTTCAATAATATTTAGGCTATAAATAATATTATAAATCTGGTTGGTTTGTATTGATGACGTAATATGTAAATGACATGCATGTAAATGACATTTTCTAGAAGCAAGGATAAAATAACATTTTGTAGAACCACCCTTACAAAATGATAGCTGAAATGTGGTATTTTATTCACTAAAATAAATGTAATATTGCCATATCCAAAAATGTCTCACTCTACTGTTAATTATTATATTAAAGGCACTAGAATTGTATTAAATACTACTTTTTAAATAAAAATATTCATATTAATCTAGGATTCATTTTCTGTTAGTGCACCTTATTTAGAAATGTACAGAAAGGGGTTTGATCCTGCAGTACTTATTGCAGTCTTAGATATGTGTGCTCCTATCAATATTAATTTGGTTATGCTAAATATACTATTATAATTTTAATTGATGTTGATTTTATTGATAACATTATTTTAAATTATTTTATTAATTAGACAATACACAATTAAATGCTTTATTAATGCCACATTTATTCATGAGCTTTATTATTATTTCATTTATTCAGAACTTACTATTTATTATTATTTTGTTTCATGTAAGTTTTAGTTTGGCTTTAGTTTTGTATTTTTTCCTGTTTTAATATGGAAATGTTCATCTTTCATGAAATTAATATTGTGTGTTTTGTACTTTTCCCGCAGACAGAAAGCCCAGTTCTCATTCCCGGATCTGTAGCTGTCATTCTCCTTCAGGAGGAAAAAAAAGGCCCTTGCTTTGTTTGTAGCCCCAAATGATTCCACTAGACACATTTTTGAAGATCATTCCTATGTACTCAGAGAGGAAAGCACTGTGAATGAAACCGTTCCACTATTCATGGATGAAGGAGAGGAAAGTGCTACACATTATATGGCAGATAAGGATGAAGATCCACCATCTCTGGCTGTAGTAGAGGGTCCTCAACCCCCTAGCAACAATGTTGAGGAGCATCCAGGTAGGAGCACAATTGAAGAAGAGCTACAGTCTGAGCGAAGAAAAATAATTCAACTTGAGATAAAGCTAGAGTGCTCCACAGCAGAGATAAGGTTTCTCAAGGACAAGCTGCAAAGACAAAGTTACTGTCGTGACAGGTATTCTGCCTCTCAGCTGAGTGAACGTGTTCATCGGATGGAGACAGGATTGCTAGATAAAGATACCTTCAGTGCTGTTTGTGAATATGTTGTTCGCTTTGAGGATTCGATCACATACTATTCTGGTTGGAGATCAAAATAAATAGTTCTTGAAGACCAAATTTTCATGACACTCATGAAACTTCGTCATAACTACACAAACCTCCACCTGGTTTCACTCTTCTGCTGCAATTTAGAAACATTCAGGAATGTGCTAGAAACTTTCATCGAGGTCCTTCACAAGCTCCTTTTTAAGGACCTAATGAGCACTGTTGAGAAAAACAAGACCTGCTTGCCTTCTTCATTTCTGCATTTGCAAAACTGCAAAATGATAATGGATTGCACTGACATCAAAATTGCTATTCCCAAGCAAATGGATACACAGAAAGAGACCTATTCTTCATACGTGACATGCACTCCTTCAAACTACTCATTGGGGTGGTACCAAATGCTGTGATCACATACTGCAGCAAACTGACTTCCTGAAGGTACTGTAGGCAGTTATGGCAAGCTGTGAAAAATGAAATTTCAGATATCCTTTATACAACAACATTTCGATATGAACGTCCAGAACATATACACTCTGTATATCTACGGTATACTGTAAAATTACCTTGAAAATATTATTTTACTACAAACAATGACATTTTTAAATTATGCCAATTTATTTATATTCTTATGTATATACATACTTGTATATATTACTTTATCTTTTAATTACCTGTGTGCCTATACTTTTTATCTTTCTATGCAATGTTATTTTATCTTTATACCCATTTTATGTTCTCAGTGATGTGCTCGCTGAAAAGGATGGCTATCTAATTTTGTTGTACATGTGGCTATGACAATAAAGACATTTCTGAATCTTAAATCTAGGTTAACTCCCAGCCACTGTTTTTTCTCCTTTTTCTATTATTGTAGACACCATCAACGGAGGCAGAATGGCAGGCAATATCCCAAGACTTGAGTCTCTTTCACCACCCTCATCCTCGCTCTCTCCCAGAGTTAGCATGATAATGTCTGTGTGTGTGTGTGTGTGTGTGTGTGTGTGTGTGTGTGTGTGTGTGTGTGTGTGTGTGTGTGTGTGTGTGTGTGTGTGTGTGTGTGTGTGTGAAGCAGGCCCCACACTGCTCATGCCATTTCGGTCCGCTAGAGCAAACATTTTAAATTATGGGTATAGTCTTTAATGTTTAAATAAACAGATTCCCTGTATATCTGAGTGTCTGGCGATTCGTCCTTGTATTATAACTAATTTCACATCAACCGTATTAGGTTGTTTAAAAATGTATTATTAAACTCATCCTCTTCCGAATTTTATTCTATCACAGACGAAGTGATGAAACATCTATAAAGTCTTTCTGTATGTTTAAAAATAAATAAAACTAGTAACATTTCGAGGTTGTCTTAGATTGGTGCAATGGTTCAGTTTTGGAAACCGCTGAGGTATGGAGCAGAAGGTCATTTTGAACTCGTTTCGAATAACAATTCGGATGCATCACAATGTTATTAATTATATAGCTAAAATTGCATCTATTTTTAAATAATAATAATCCTTTATTCTATTAATTTATTGTTGGTTATGTTTATTTCACAACGTTTGCTGTCTCTCAGAAAAAAGTTATCAAAAGGGTAAAACAATATATATTTTAATATTCAAAACGAAAAGGGATATTATGGAAACAATATGTCAAGTCACGAGTCAAATTTCAGTTTTATGGCCATAAACATACTTGTTCAGTGTTTTATTTCCATAGACATAATTCAATTCACATTTATTTGCATAGCTTTTCTCAAAATAAAATGTTGCAAAGCAGTTTCTACATCATACTTAGAACATTGAATATGTTCCTGTGGCTCAGTGGTAGAGCATTGCGTTAGCAGCACAAAAGGTTGTGGGTTCGATTCCCAGGAAACACACATACTGATCAAAAAAACTGTATAGCCTGAATATAGCCTGCTATAAGTTGTTTGGATAATAGCGTCTGCTAAATGCATAAATGTAGTATTTATATGTACACTATATTATTGAATTTGATACTGTATCACCCCCTAAACCTAACCATCAGAGTAAACTTTCTGCATTCTATATTTTCATAGACATCATTTAATATAATTTATAAATGTAAACAAGAGAGACTTCCCTCTATTTTAAAGACTATGGAAATATATAATTATATATAGTAAAAACATGTTACTAAAGCAAAACATTTATCATATATATTTTTTTAGTATTCAACATTTAATTTAATTGAACTCATAAAACACTTCATTCACTTTTTTAAAAAAAGGTGGTAAAAACTGTCATTATATATAACATACTGTATAAAAATAATCATTTAGTTTTACAATATTCTGGGAGCGATGATGACCATTGTCCGAATGAGGGGTTGAAGTCAGAAAAGCTCCTCTGTCCCCTTTCTCCCCCTTCTCCTCTCTGTTTTCTCTCTCTCTATCGCTTTCTCACACACACACACACACACACACACACACACACACACACACACACACACCTATACAGGTAAGCCTGCATTATAAGGACAGTTTCTTCAAACCAGAAAAAAAATGTGGTTTATAGGGACTATGCTTTCCTTTTATAGTAGAGGTTTAAAAAAAAAAATGCTTTAAAAAAGCAGGGCATCAAAACACAACATTTATTTGTTATTTATCATTTATAAAACAAGATACACGACATCCTGAGTTTTGCTGATTTACAAGGACATATGTCCTAGAAGACAGAAACCTGAATTATGAGGACAAAACGGTTTACAAGGACAGTGTGATGTCACGATGACATCACAGCTCATTAGAATATAACCAATACACACAAACATGACAACACCCTGCACTACAAAGACATAAGGGTTTACTAGGACTGTGAAATCATAATAATAAACTACGTATAATTATATATTATATAAACAATAATACAATTGTTTTATATAATTAAACTATTTTAAATTTATATCTGAAGTCCAAACTGTATATTTATATGCATTTAATGCCATAGCAAAAACTTTAATTTGCAGTTTATACTGCAGATAAGTTTGACATTGTCAAAAATTGCTTTGTCATGCTGCGAATGATCGCACACAGTGTGAATAGCTCCATTGGGACCTGTTCTTTTAATTCAAGAGTGTCATCTCATCATATAGTTGTGCTGCTTAATCAAACTCAGTGTGAAAGGGCCTTAAGGACTACCTACTGAATGCCTTTAGAATAAATACAATGTATGTCTCTTTTAGTTACACTCGAGTGCAGTATAAAACAACACATTCACAATGAATCTTGCTGAAGACAGATTTTAATGAACACAGACTCACTCAAACACTGATTACAGGGAAGAAACAATTCCTCATGATTAAAGAGGCACCTGAGTGATGGAAACATCCATTTTGGATTTACTACAACAGCTTTAAAACAGTCCATGTGAACATACATTTTGATAGTCTTGCAAACAATGCAGATACTTCATACCAGATTAAACAATAATAATAAAAAACACTGTTTTTTTATTTCATACCTTAAGCCGGGACACACCAAGCCACCGGTCGGTGAGCATCTGTTGCGCTAGTGTAGTTTGTTTGGCGTGTTCCTCACGTCGGCGCGAGTGAGAACTCTGATCGGTGCTCAGTTCAGCAAACGAGTCAGTGCTCCAGAATTACAGCAAAAGTGATGCAAACGAGTAAGTAAATGAAGGCAGCACAGACAGAAGACTGTTCTGATGTTACGTGATCTTACCCAAGCATTTCAATATGTGAATATTTTCATAACAACATGAGTCACTTAAAATTAAGTGCAATACAACTGATATTCAAAATAGTAAGCAAGCACTGTTTTATTTACATTTGGTATATCCGTTTATCTCGTATATTCGTGTATCGGTATCTCATTTTGAATAAAGAATATATACTATTGATAGCTGCTGATATAGACAGCTAACTCCTCTCATGCAGGCACAGATTATACGTGTTAGTTTGCAGAGGGCTGTAGTCTGTGCGGTGTTCAAGCACAGATTTTTGGTCCGACACCACGAGGTGACAACACTGTCGGCTTTCATCGCTGATAGTTCTTTGAAGTCAGTTTGGTGTGTCCCGGCCTTTACAAAAATTACAGACTGCTCGTAGAAAGCAGCTTCGTCAACTACAGAAAATGAACATTTAATTCAAACCTAGTTCAGTGAAGAAGTGTATGTTAGCTACAACAGCAGCAAGGATCAATTCATTTTCAACTTTTAAATCCAGTAAAAATTATTACAAAAATATTTACAACAAGAGTTGAAATATCATCATTATAAAGTGCAACAATCTTTGAGAACTAAGCTGGGAAAACACATTTTTATAGCTGCATTCAGTAAACACTGACAGCATAGTGGTTAGAAGGTGCAAACATCACTAACTTTCAGACCTCCTCTGTCTAACAAATGACTAAAGCACTATTAACATTCTAGTAACTACTATTAACTACCAAGAAACTGATTAACAATTTAGTAAGTAATAGCACTTGGTTGAAACCGATAGTTCACTATTAGCTAATAAATAACTATGATTTTTATTTTCATATCTCCTGGAGAACTACTAAGAACTACTGTATACAGGTTCAAAATTAATGTGAATTATGCATAATGTATATTTAATTATAAAGTGAAGATTATGATAATCCACTAGTAACAAATCAAGTATTACCAAATATTTCTAAAGAAACTATTAATTACTTGGATCAGTATTCTAAAGTGAAAAGCATAATAACTCTCTAATATTGACTGACGTCATCGTAAGCTTTTGAGATATATGTAAGGTTTTGGATAGTAATGACTGATGTGTTACTACATTCTTCTGAATAAATTACTCATTATTTGGATCAGTATTCTAAAGTGAAGATAACGGCAACCCACTAGTAATGATTTAAGTGTTAGCAAAATTAATTACTAACCAAAAACTTCAAAAGTTTACAATAACGTCAGTAATTACTAGGGAGTTATCACGATCTTCACTTTAGAATACTGATCCAAATAATTAATAATTATTTCTGAAGAATTTGGTAATACTTGAGTCATTACTAGAAGATTGCCATGACCTTCACTTTAGAATTAATTATACACTATGTTTTCATATTAATTATATTTATGCAGTAGTTATTGAGGAGGTATGCAAAACATTTGACTAAGCACTATCACTTACTAATTCATTAATCAGAGTTTCTTGTTAGTTACTAGTAGTTACTAGAGTGCTAATCTTGCGTTACTCATGTTTTCTCGTGTAGTTATTCATTAATGATGGAACAGTATTGTAAAGTGTTAACCCCTTATGTTTTCACTGAATGTTTTAGCACAGGCTCTTCAGCTTTTCACTCTGAAGACACTGATTTAGTGGCCATATGTCCTTTGGCTGTGTAGAGAAATGTTTCATCATTCTTCTCTCCTCACGATGTTCAACACATCCAGTCAATATAAACAAGAAAGCAAAATACTGTGAACTGCTCTACATGCATTCAGTAGCATTGTATAAAGCAAACTGTTATAGATAATGTCATTGCCTATAAGAAATCTGAAAGTCTGAAAAGGCCTTACAATAAAAGTCACACAGAGAAACTGTGGATTATGAGTTGTCTGCTTATACGGAAAAACTGTTGTGCCTCACTCTGAAAACCGTCAAAATAAAAGCTTGTGGTAAAAAATTAAGACGTAAATAGTAGAAATTAATATTGCAATTTTACGGCCTTACTATACAATTTTTATTATTATATTTAAATTTACAGTAAAATAATATATATATTTTTTTATAATTAATTGGTCAAAAAATAGTAGGATTGTGGTCAATGAAAAGAGCTACTGAAAGAGGTTTGAGTTGGTTCTTATAAAGAGTTAACACAAGCGTAAACATTTCTAAAGTTTTCCCAAACTGTTCAGCCTTAAAAAAGATGGTTTACCATTGCCATTTCTCATATGGCAGAAAAATATATTGCATGTCAGTTTTTGTTGTTGTTTTCTTAAATACTGTGCAGCCCTAACAGCTACATTTCAGAAAGGACTTTGATATAACATCGGTGTTTGTCTTGAAATAACCATGAACATGTTGACTTTATCTAATTAAGTTTATTTTGATAAACTATCTGTCAGTTTCTTTAAACAGTGCTCTTAGCTCCTAATTTAATAAGCGCTGCTGGTGTCATTACAGTCATAAGACAAACAGGGATCTGCACACTGCTCAAGTTTTACAACTCTTTTAAGTTATTTCTGCAGCATGTTCATTTTGATTAATTTCGTCTATGCTATGCTATACAATCACTGCATTCAAACCTCGAGTATATGATTCAATAAGAAAAAACAGGCATTTTGAATATTTACACAGAGTTGGAAATATTCCTTTATTTGAATAACCTTAGTTTGATACAATACTTTGAGACTGTATCAGAAAGTGCATAAAATCACTTATCAGTGAGTGTTGTCAATTGATAAAAAAACTAATTAAATCGCACATTTTTCTGAAATTAATCTTCATTTTACCGTGGATTAATTTACAAGTGAGGCACACCGACACAGGATTTTCGGAAAACCTGAAACTTAAAGACGACGCTGTACGACTATATTGGATCTGACAGTAATGTCACACAAGAGTGAGTAACTGCTTTTATTACGTGATCACTATTGCTTTGTCTGTTATTATAGATCGTTTGATATGTACTAAATATTTATGTGTTTTGCCCTAAAATCACAGCATCGTCCATCTATGAAGGATGTAGACTGTCGAACATACACAACTATTGGCCAATCATAGCAGTGGGTGTTTACTTGAGTCCACAATTCACCACGCCTGTTCAAACAGAGCGGTTTGTTGTGACGGGGTCAGAAACAGGACAGAAAACAGCCTATTACTTCAAAATTATGTTTTTAATGTAAAAATCTTCTTAACATTTTAAGTGGAGCTCAGAGAACAGAAAAAAACAAAAACAAAAAGGCAGTTCATGACCCTTTAAAACAAAACCAAACTGCAGATCACCAGTTTGTTCACCATATTCAAAGAATTTTAAGGACTTTTTAAAGCTTTATATAAAGCAGCATTGACTTACATAATGAAGTGCATTTGTCATACATATTGCTACACATATGGAGTAGCCATTGGTTTCACTACAATAATTATCATAATTACACCACAAATATGGCTTATCATCTGAAATATGTACGTATTAGCAACTTTACATGGCTGCTCAATCTAATGTTAACCCAGAGAAATGTGCGCTATGGAAGTGTTTGTGTGGAGTGGACAGCAGCGCTCACTGCAGGACAGATTGAGGCGCCGGTGCGCTCACTTGCTCTTTAAACATTCGTAATTTTTGCTTATACAGATAAAAGTAATACATATTTCAAATATGTAAAGACTCTACGTTTATTTGTGTGCACTCACAATAACGAAACATTGTGCTTTTGTAAAATAAAGCAAACAGGATGCGCTTACAGCCGTCTCGGTCTCTGTGAACTTGAACATGAAACTCCATGTATATATTTGCCTTAAAGACATCAATAAATATATATAGAGAGTGAAGTGTCTACTTTCAAATAAACTAATTCAAATGAAATACAAATATTCTCAGATTATGTAATTCTGAAACATGCATATAGGTGCATCAATACCATGGAGATGATGAGTCAGTGTTGCCGAGTTCATCTCTTAAACCGGAAACAAAAAGCACTAGTTTATCAAATTATTAAAATGTTAACACAGCCTCCTTACTGTTTTTCCCTGACACATTCATTACTTCTGCTGGTGCTGTGGCAAGTTTTGTGCGTGTGCTTGAGCACTTATTAAGCTACGTAGGCAATTAAAGGCTCATTATTATTATTTAAATGGTTTATTAATAAATGTGTGAATAGTCGACTAATGCTTCAAATGAACGACTACTAGTCGACCAGATAAATTCTTAGTCGAGTGCAGCCCTAATTATTAGGCCTGTTATTATTCAGCTTTTAGTATCAAATTGCCCCACTATTTCACCGCTCAACACACAGGCGCAAATGAGGATTAGGCTTCTTCTCTTCATTGGAAATGTTTTAAAACAGACTATAAAACTAAGCCCACAACAAAATTGAACTGCAAGGTGATAAACCTATATTTACAAATTATGTCAAGAGTAAGAGACATCTTTTCTTGAACAGCTGTATGAATAAACATGCTGATACTGCATCGTTAAAAAATATTAATGCATATTCTACATCATCATCATAAAACATTGCAGATAATAAATCAGTCTAATACAGGGCTCGTCATGGGGAGCACGGTCCAGAGCACTGTATGACTGATGTGTCTGTTTAATTTAACTTTAACTTTACTCCAAATATATGAACTTACCTGTTTTAAATACTTTTATTTAACGTCTTCGTTTATGTCCAATATTTAGTTCTTTAAACTAATATTTATCCAATATTTGGCAAACCATTCTATCCTTGCTATGTAGTGTGTTTTCAGGTTCACATATGGTGTAACTACAATGACTATGATTTCAATACAGTGTCCTGGCAAACCATTCTGTCCTTGCAATGTAGTGTGTTTTCAGGTTCACATATGGTGTAACTACAATGACTATGATTTCAATACAGTGTCCTGGCAAATCATTCTGTTCTTGCAATGTAGTGTGTTTTCTGATTAACAGCTTGTAACTCTACAACAAGTCTCTATGTCAAATTTCTATTTGGCATATATAAAGTAAGCACACTCAATGAAAATGACACAATACCTGTTCTGAACTTCTGGTAAGAGTCTTGACATTTCAGTAACGGCATCTGCCTTCATCTGTAAAAGAGAGAATAAATGCACGTAAATACTGGTGTAGAATATTTGCTCAAGCTAAATAAGGAAAATAATCCTGTAATATGCTGTGAAAGCAGCAGAATCTTAGAAAGCACTGTGACACAGATTGTTGGTTATACCACCCAGTAGGGCTGTAGTACTTGAGTCCGGACTCGAGACATTTTTCTATCGTCTCGGACTTGTCTTGGACTCGTTGGTATTTGGACTCGGACTTGGTCATCTGACTCGCCAAATGTTCTAATTGGTCTCGACCAAGTCCAGCAATATATGCTTTTTTTTCTCTTTCAAAAGAAAACCATTAATCTGGCTCGCTTGTTCGGCAAATGGGTAATGTAATTGGTTTAACTCCATCTAGAACGGGCATTGCCATTGGTCGCCTGTTAAATGCACAGCTGCTTCATATGAGTGTGCGCTTGGCTCTGAGTGTGCGCGGAGGCATAAATAATTTTTATTTTGGCCACAGACACACTGTCGGCAAATTGCATAATACAGTTTTGTTTTACAAAGTTCGTTGGAGTTTTCCCTCTCATTTTCCTTCGCTTTTAAATACCTTATTAATGCCTGTTATTCTGCTTTCACTTTCATTTCAGGTCAATTGCTAATCTATAACTTACAACGACACATTTTCTGCAATAAACATGGGACTTTAATTAACAAAACGAATAAAAATACACCATTGCCATGCTATAGGCCTAATATAAAATTACAAACGTACAAAATGTTTAAATGTAAAAAAAACCCCTGAAAATCATCAAACACCGTGGCACCGAAATGAATAAGAAAAAGAACAAATAAGAGCAAACCGAATAAAGCCTGGAGGCACGGAATACAACTGGATGTAAAATAAAATAAATTACACAAAAATGTAAATAAAGTAAAAAATAAGCAAACACTGTGGCGATGGCTGGGAGATTTATCAGATTTTATTGATTCATTCGAATTTAATGTTTTGCCACAATTAGATTTTTTTATAAATCGAGGAATCGCGATTTTGAATATAAATATTACCAAACGCTAGAATTAGACACTTTGGTAATATCAGTAAAGAGAAAAGAACAATCCAACCGCATGTAGGTGCACATGATTAACCGCTCACGTGTGATGCTCTCTAGGTGCCATTCACACAGAATGTGCTTTTTATGACGCGGCAGTGGAATAGTACAAGAATATGAATATGTGAGTTAAACATCTTTTAATAACTAGAGTGCCGCGTTTTTAGAAAGCCGTTTCATGCACGAGATCCTGCAAGAGACGCGAGCGCAACAGTCAAACGCGTCCATGTTTTCATAGAAAAAACTATGGAAAAGCAGCGTAATCAAATACAAAACCTGTGAAGAACTACTACTGAATGTCTGATATTTCATGTGTGCATCCGACAGGCTGAAAACCGCTGTTCATTGTTTTACAGAGCCTTTATAGTTAATAATATCACTCTAGGTGTTATACCTTCAGTCACTTTGAATTTTAATTACTTGAGTTTTTTGAGCATTTGTCTTGTATTATTTCTGAACATATAGCCTAATATGCATAATAAAAGTGTGTTCAAGTTGTAGTTGTAGTTCATGCATCTTTTCTGCAAAGATATTTAGTGATTTGTTTAACATTTACATCATGAAGATAACGTCATGTGTGGTGCACTTAGAATATACTTTTCTTTAACTAGAGGGTTAATAAAGAAAAATGTGCTTAAATCATGTTGTAGTTACATTTTCAAGTTGACTAGATAAAATCTTACAAAATCGAGAATTGGTCAAATATTAGTGAAATTGTTAAAACTAAAATATCCTCCTGAGACATCACATTGTTTAGACCATAAGAAAAAATGTGATTATATGTCCTCTGTAGAGGACACAAGGACTAAAATTAAATGGCATGAATAGACATCAAAACGGCTAAATCAATGGGAGTTTTTTTAAATCACCAAATACATTTTTAGGTTTCAGGATTTTTTTTATACTAAACTTTGTTTAAGGAAGATTCTCGACTATGTTTTAAAATGTATAACAAAATTATTTGATATACCATTTTGTTTTATGCAATATGTGTGTAAAAAATTCCATAAACTGGTTTCCCATTAAACACAGTGTACCTATACACTGTATCTAATTTGCATATTAATGTGTTGCTGTTGAGACAGAATGTTGAAAAAAAAAATCATAATGGGAGTAATACATGGCCAGATTTTCATAATAATATATGATATTTCATAAGCAAACTGATATATAATTTATTTCCCTATTCAATTGTTATGTCTCCCAAAATGCATAATAAACATGCTTTTAGTCCTGGTGTCCTCTACATTGAACATGTATGAAATTATGTCCTGTTTCATAACAGGAAGTCATATTTGAATTTGAAAACTCATAAAATTTTCCTGAGATGTTGCTTTATGACAAACAATCTGAAAATTATTCAGATTTAAATGACAATTACAGAATATAATCATATTTCCATAAGGATGTTTTTCACTAAATTAAATATAGCCATCTTTAAAGACGTATGAGAGGGTTTATAAAACATGTAGTATCTCTATAAAGCCCTGAATGTGCTCTGTACAGGACATTCAGGCTTATAACTGTGACATGTGAGGTCTCAGAGAAATACATTAAAATAGAATGTCCACTACAGGAGGCGAAAACTCCACAGCTGGGTCTCAGAAGGAGAAATAAAATAGCCTAATTTGATCTTACAGTGTTGCTGCACATGCTTTTAGATCATTACAAACAATAATGCAAAATTATTATATTAGATTAGAAGATATGCTGTCTCCCGTATCACATAAATTATCAATAATTAAGTATGTGGTTTTGAAGAAGATTATTTTTTACTTTCTCTGTTTTGACTGTCTCATTTGGACTTGACTTGGACTCGAACCTCTTTGGACTCGGTCTTGACTCGGATTCGATAGTCCTGGACTTGGACTTGTCTTGGACTCGACAAAGGTGGACTTGACTACAGCCCTACCACCCAGCACTAACTTTTATAACATCAGTTAAAATATGAGTTACTGCATTAAAGTGTTGTTTCGCCTGACATCTGGTTCTGCCTTTTCTGGTACATAATTTAACCATGCAAAGCTACAATGACCAAACCTTATTGATGTCACTGACAACACACTGTGACTGTATTGAAAGGATAGAGTGGTTTAACAGGACTTTATGACAGTTATATATATTTACATTTACATTTAGTCATTTAGCAGATGCTTTTATCCAAAGCGACTTACAATTGGGGAATACATGAAGCGATTAATCTTGAAGAGGCAAACAGACAGAGGAAGTGCCCATAACACCAAGTCTCAGGCATTGTTCAAAACAAGCTAGCAAGGGAAGGAGAGAAAGAAAGAGAATGATGAAGATTTTGAAAAGTGCATTTAAAAAGAAAAGAAATTATGATGAAGTCAAATAGTGTTGAAAGAGATGAGTTTTCAGTTGTTGCTTGAAGATTGACAGGGATCCAGCATTCCGGATAGGGGTGGGAAGATCATTCCACCGGCCAGGAATGGTGAACGAATGTTCTGGAGAGTGATTTTGAGCCTCTCTGTGATGGTACCACGAGGCGTCACTCACTAGCAGATCTCAGACTTCTGGAGGGGATGTAAATTTGTAATAGTGAGTGGAAGTAGGTAGGCGCTGAGCCTGTGGTTGTTCTATATGCAAGCATCAGTGTCTTGAACTGGATGCGAGCTGCAACTGGTAGCCAGTGCAAGGAGACAAAGAGAGGTGTAACATGGGCTCTTTTGGGCTCGTTGAAGACCAGTCGTGCCGCTGCATTCTGAATCATTTGTAGAGGTTTGATTGTGTTTGATGGAAGTCCAGCCAGAAGAGCATTGCAGTAGTCCAATCTAGAAATGACAAGGGCCTGGACAAGAAGTTGTGCAGCATGCTCTGTCAGAAAGGGCCTGATCTTTCTGATGTTGTGTAGTGCAAACCTGCAAGATCGAGCAGTCTTTGCAATGTGCTCTTGAAGGTCAGCTGGTCATCAAAGATTACACCAAGATTTCTGACTGAAGCTGATGGGGTAATTGTTAATGAACCTAACTACTGTTATATGTCTACTATTCACTAATCATTAACACACTACAGTGTCCTGGCAAACCATTCTGTCCTTGCAATGTAGTGTGTTTTCAGGTTCACATATGGTGTAACTACAATGACTATGATTTCAATACAGTGTCCTGGCAAACCATTCTGTCCTTGCAATGTAGTGTGTTTTCAGGTTCACATATGGTGTTACTACAATGACTATGATTTCAATACAGTGTCCTGACAAACCATTCTGTCCTTGCAATGCAGGGTGTTTTCTGATTAACAGCGTGTAACTCTACCACAAGTCTCTATGTAAATTTTCTATTTTGCATATATAAAGTAAGCACACTTAACGAAAATGACACAATACCTGTTCTGAACTTCTGGCAAGAGTCTAGACATTGCAGTAACGGCATCTGCCTTCATCTTTAAAAGAGAGAATTAATGTACGTAAATATTGGTGTAGAATATTTGCTCAAGCTAAAGAAACTCGAAGAACAAATCTAGACACTGTAAGTCTGCTTGTGGCCACAAATTGAAATTACGTCTTTAGCATGACTCTTGACTGTCTATTAAGTTTCTATTTTCACTTTCTATGGTTGAGATGTAAAATGAACACAGCTGGATAGTCAAATACCAACTCACATAAGGATGCACACAACATTTAGGCCTAAATTATTTATTATTAACACCTCAGCTGCAAGTGTTCAACTTTTTTGTTCAAAATTAACAATGCATTTTATGAGTGAGTACATCATCAATCCATCTTCCAAACTTTTTTTTAAATCTTAATATGAATCAGTACATTAAAAAGTGGGACTGTTTTCAATTTGTCAGGTCTATCCTGCCCAGTAACTGTGTGATTCTCCATATCCATAAACAGAGAAGTAGATATAGCTACAATACAGCAAAATTGAACAGAAAACCAGTGTATTGATGCATCATTTTTTTTCTTTGCATATTGCATACACATTATATCGAACATATAATAAACTTTTATTATATTTTATAGAGAAAAATAATAATGCTATAATTATCGTTATTGTTTTAGCACTCTGCTTCTATTGTTTTAATTTGTACGTTGTTTTGGATTAAAGCATCTGCAAAATCAAGGGTTTTCAAACTGTGGGTCGCAACCCACGTGTGGATTGCAGAGTGGAATAAGGTGAGTCGCACAAAGTCACTTGACTACAACTAAATTTGTGTTTCAATGACACACACACACACACACACACACAGTGTCTAGGGCTAGGGCTGCAGATGTAGCCTACAACATCATATATCAAAGCTAGCTACTAGCTACTTTTAGGCGCTGTGTAATATCATGAATTACTATTAAGTCTGCAATTTAAAACATACATTGTGCGTTTTGAAGCACGGGAGTGAACATGTTGTAACATGGTAGTTTGTTTTAACATGGGAGGTCTATGGGACCGACTCCTTTTCGAGCCAGTCTTTAGCGGCCAGTCGATGAATTGCAGTGTTAGTCACTTCCGTGTTGTTTCAAGAGAGACTGGGAGGTTGACACTTGGGTAAACCCCATGCTGAGTTTAACATCACTCAGCGGTTCACGGAGTAAGCTGTTTCGAGTTTTTGTGGACATATTTCATATTTTAATGTCTGTAAACTAAAAAATTACTTAAACATTAGTATTGAAATTTTACGGTTGTACTATGAGATAAAATGGTTATTTTCTTAAATTCTTAATTTCTGCCATATTAAACTTTTAAGTAAGATTAAGCTTAAAGTAATGTAAATTGTATTTTGATCTCAACCATTTTTATGGGTTGTAAAATAAGGAATGCAGCATATATCGTTTTAGCATCTACACTGTGATATGCACAACAGGCACAATGCCCAGAAGAGATCGTAGTTGATTTGTGATCTGTACGGACCATGACCCACAGTTCAGAATGCATGTGATTTGCAGATTAATTACGAAGCTTAACCATGATAGAGAGAGTGTTTATGATTTGCAAGTGATTTTAAGCCCTGTCAGTTTAAACATTCAAGCCTTATTGATGTCAAAACACTGCATTGAAAGGACAGAGCGGTTTGACAGGACATTCATTCATGCGATTCATTCAGAAACAAAACAGCACCGTGCTTTGATTGGCGATGCACAACAGTTCTGCTGTGGCTTTATTAACACAATATTAACTTTTTATAACTGCTGTATAAAATCAGTCATGTTTGCACGCATTTTAATTGGGATAAATAGCCCTTGTGATAATGCCTTACACGTACAGTATGGGTTATATTAATTATAAGACAAAAACGAATATACTGCATCGTTAAAAAATATTAATGCATATTCTACATCATCATCATAAAAAATTGCAGATAATAAATCAGTCTAATACAGGGCTCGTCATGGGGAGCACGGTCCAGAGCACTGTATGACTGATGTGTCTGTTCAATTTAACTTTACTCCAAATATATGAACTTACCTGTTTTAATATTTAGTGTTATACTGTTGGTTTTTAAAATAAATAGACTTTTGATTTTCACCGTTGACTGATTTTGCAGATTTTTTAGACTGATATAACATCCGTGCGTCGATGTGGCAAACTTGTCAGGTGGCGCAGTACTAATAGCGATGTATGACTGTTGTATGCGAATATATAAGAACTAGATGTTTTAAATATTTTTATATTTAACATATATGTTAGTTTAACATTATGTTTGAAAGTATATTATTATGTATAATAAGTATATTATGTTTGAAAGTATATTATTTTGATTATTGGTGCTTTCATAGGCTCTCTCTCTCACGTCACGCATACAATTAAAACACCAAAATTTAGATCCCACAGGCTGGCTCATTGAAAATGACACAATACCTGTTCTGAACTTCTGGTAAGAGTCTTGACATTTCAGTAATGGCATCTGCCTTCATCTGTAAAAGAGACAATAAATGCACGTAAATACTGGTGTAGAATATTTTCTCAAATTAAATAAGGAAAATAATCCTGTGATATGCCGTGAAAGCAGCAGAATCTTAGAAAGCACTGTGACACAGATTGTTGATTATACCACCCAGCACTAACCTTTATAACATCAGTTAAAATATGAGGTACTGCATAGGGGTCGACCGATATGTGTTTTTCATGGCCGATGCCGATGCCGATTATTACAGATCAAGTAGACCGATAACCGATATTTTGAACCGATACGTGTCTGGTGTAAAATGAAAATGAATGCCAAAATTAATAATAACAAGAGCTCTGTCAAAAAACGTTCTTTAAATGCTTTTAAACATGTCTTTAATTCTGAAAACTGTTAATAACAACAACATTAAACTAGAATGTACATTTCCAGAAGAAAATGTGAAATGGTGCTTGCAGTGGCAAAAAACACCACCCGGTTGCTAGGGTAATGTACATGATTGAATACGAGCCAACAACCATGTCTGTACGATGTTCTGGTGCTGAGATATGGCTTATTCATGGTTTTAGTAGAAACATGGAGTTCGGCTTTTTTGACTCATACAGTTTATGGGATGATATTTAAAGACTAGTTGACAGTCTAAGCACACCATAGCAACCATATAACCTATGGCTTCTATATGTTGCTTCTAGGTGGCTCTAAACGGTCGCTAGGGTGTTCTGAGTGAACACTATATTGATATATGTTTAACTAAGTTCCAATTTTATTTATTTATTATAAAGTTATAACAAGATTTCCTATCATTGTTTTAAATTAGATGCACTAGTATAGTCATACATTATTAGTGTTGAGAATTTTCACATGAATAAATGCATAGATCCAATATATCAATTTGTGTTCCTTAATGTCCCAGTGGTTGAATTTTTGCCAAGCGTGTCAGAGGTTCAACTTTTGGGTTCTAATCCACTAAAGTTTTTTTTTTTTTTACATATCAAAAACGAATATGCTTATCAGTGGTTGTATACTAAGCATAACAACATTTCCTATCATTGTCTGTGATATTTTGACAACGCAAATCATTTGTAAGAATAACGTGTCTGCCACTTTAAGAGTTGCACGCATCCAAAATGACCGCAGCACTGAAAACAGCACGCGAGTTTAAAATCACACTACAATCACTTTTTTCTGTATGCATGTTTTGGATGTGCCACAGAAAACAGCGCACAATTCTTGAATGGTTTAAAATCACATTAAAGTCACTTTTTTCTGTTGGCACGGTTTGGGTGTGCGTATAGCTCATAAAACAGTGCGAGAGTTGTTTCACGCTTTAAATGGTTTAAATCATGTTTTCTGTGAGCGCGTTTTTAGATGTATGTGTGTGGCATTTTAATTTTATAACAAGTATCCTATATATATATATAAATAAATAATTTGTAAAAATGCTCTTTATTTGAATGAGTGGGTGGCTCTTAAAAGAGCCGTTGTTGCCTTTAAAAGGACATTTGGTGAGTTCAACTGCAGAGCTTCCTGAGGTTGACCAGCAGAAGCTGGTTTCCTCTGGGCTCAGGTGGACTCCATCGCTAGACAGATGGGAGAGGCAGATATTTCTGTGGTGAATGCAGCGCATCTGTCTCTCTGCCAAGAAGGCAGACACCTTCCCGTTGATCCACCGCCGGCTCCGTTCCAAACCGTAACCAGTCCTGCCAGTCTGACCTCTCCAACTCAGACGGGGCAGAATGTGGGAAAAGACCAGCTTGGTACTGGGAAACATTATGAAACATTTACCCAGGTCGCGCTTTATTTCCCGAAGGAAACCCACGCGATGTGCCCTCCCAGCACATACTGTTCCCGCCCAAGTGGATAACGAGGATGTCTGGCGGTGGAGCTCTGGCCCGTAGAGAACGCAGAGTTGGAAGCAGCTGCTCCCAGAGTCTGCCTCCTCTCCCGTCCCAGGTTATCTCACAGCGTAGATCCAAGTTTTCCTCCAGGCCCTGCTCACAGACGTGAGCATGCAACCTGCGAACTATAGAGCTGCCGACAACCCAAACGCGTGGCGGTGCCATCTCAAAGAAGAGTGAGAGAACAGCGATTTACCCGCCAGTATTTATGATTGAGTGAGCCACATTTGATTGGCTGTTGCGCATTTTACAGGTGGCCCCACCCAACAGCACGCTAGAGCACTTCGCAATCAATTAATTATATCGCACATTTATGCCAACTGGTTATGAACTAATGTTTATGATTTGTGACAATGGTTGCAGCAGGGCTCGAAATTAACTTTTTTACTTGGTAGCACTGGTGCTCCCAACTTCAAAAAGTTGGGAGCACCCACCAAAAATTAAGGAGCACCACCACTACAAATTATATATTAACAGATTTATTTTATTTAAAAACAACACTAATCAACACCAACAATCACTGGGGCTTCACACATCCTTTGGCCAGGATTTGAAATTTGGTCTTCTGGCTCTTTGGCCCTCCTCCATCCATCTCTTCACTGAGGCTGAGGCATCGAACGCCCAAAGGAGGACCCTCAACGCTGATTCTGATCAGATCTTCTACTGTGTTGGGGTGTAATGAAGATCTGATGTCTGACTTTATGCGCTTCTGGACAGAGAACCCTCTCTCACACTGCGCCGAGGACACAGGAAGGATCAACATGATCCTTACCAGATGAAGGATGTTCTGAAAAAAAAAATCATTTACATTTCATTGTCAAGGTAGAAGCATTCAGTGTCAGCGAAAAAAAAAAAAAAAAATGCTGTAATTATAACAGTCTACAATACATTGATAAAACTACTGTGACATTATATTACATAGCCTACCTGTAAAGCTGAACAATAGGGTTCCTTGGTCAGAAGGACTTCCCATAACCCGTGGTAGCTCTTGTCTTTGAAGGACATGAACACCAGAGTTTTTAAGGCCTGGAACTCCTCCTCAGCAAGGGCAAAGTCACAGCCATTCCTTAATTAGATACAATCCAACTGTAACTGGTTAGCTCTTAAATGCTTAAAGCTTTTAACAA
The DNA here is from genome assembly GCA_027564155.1 of Gymnocypris eckloni scoliostomus. NCBI lineage: Eukaryota > Metazoa > Chordata > Actinopteri > Cypriniformes > Cyprinidae > Gymnocypris > Gymnocypris eckloni. The sequence continues at coordinate 36,909,193 of CM050422.1, forward strand.
AAACGATCAGAAGTCTATATTTTGATATGAATTACCTTTCCAGTACAACTTGAAAATGGTCCAACAAGTGGACCTCCTCAATTCCATAATCAACCAACTGCCCCACTGTCTCTGGCCAGACATCATGGTTGAACACCTGGAAACATTGGACTGCTTTGGTTGCTGCAGTGTCTGTTCCAGGCCCCTCCTGATCTAAAGATGCCATAAAAGATGTTTCTATAATAATTATATATATTTGTATATTACTAAAGTGTAAACTAAGTGGAATAAGATTATTAAATGGCCTTTAGTTTTTATTTTTTATTTAAGATAGTGATTTCTTTCAGTGCAGATTATCAAAAGTAGGTAATTTAGATATAATGTTAGTCATCCTGATCTTAATAACATACAAAGTAGGCTGCTGAACCGGAAACGGAGATGTTTAACTATTGCAGCAACAGTGGTCTCTATCTGCTTCTGCAGTCTGGGAGCAGTCTCACTGATTGGCCCATCCTTAGCCATATTCCTGCCTCTCCTTTCCTCAAAGGAACTCCCTTGACAATTGAGAATAAACAGTGTACATCACAAATGAATGGAATGATTATAAATGCTATTAGATTTCAGTTTTTAAATAATTACACTACAAATATTATTCATGTTATATCCTGCCCCCACAAGACACCTACATTCATGACACACATTAATTAACATTAAAATGGTCAGTAAGGCTTTCCTGTATGACCATCAACTGAATCTTTCAAAAGGATTATAAAGGATGTACCAAACATAAATTGAGGCTGCATTTCCTGCTCCCTAGCATCTCTGCCTTTTCATGGCTGCATGGAAGGAAGCCAGCCTGCCACTTGGACATGGCCTCAGAGCCATTGCCTCAATGTTGAGGATAAGGTTCCTCAAGCTGCTGACTGCCTGTTAATGTGATTCCATCTAAACATAACTTTGTTGTACTCTTAACATGGCAAAGAACTGAGATTTCAAATAATGATGATTTATTCTTTGACCACGAGGTAAAGCTTACCTGGGGGAGGATCACATCATTTCTTTGCAGTAATAGACTGTATTTACTGATGGCAGAAAATAAATCTGCCAAGAAATGCCAGAATGCCAGGAATGAGCCATCCTCCATGGTCTCTTTGACCTGCATAGAAGAACACAGCAAATTTATACACTCCCCTCCCTTTAACTCACTTTACAGGGCAATTTCCACACATGAACATTACCACCTATAGTTTACACTTACATGCTTTGCTCTGCCAGCTATATCGGCATTCGCTGATGATGCAGCCAGGTGGTCCATATGAGCATATACAGCTGTGTACTGCCCAGCATCTTCCAGGGTTCCTTCCTTCCCTTGCTTCAGGAGCACATCCAATGCCCTGGATACATGTGGTAACCATCTTGTCCCCTTGACTCTACTTGGATTGTTCACCGACACATCCAGTTCAACTCCAAGTTGTTTTAACTCCCTTCTAGATTTTGAGCTTAAGTGGTAAGTCTTCCAAATTAAGTGGAGCAGGTTGTACACATTGCCTACCCAAGGTGAATCCTTCTGAGCAGACAGTAGGGCAAGCTCCAATCTATAACAGTGACAAATCTGACATTTCAGTTTGCTATCAAGACAGAGAGACTTTTATTTAATCTGGGAGTTAATTACCATTATAAACTCACCTATGAGGCATGCAGTGAAATGGGATGATGTGCTTTCCTGCCTCCTCTTGGAGCTTCACTGATACTCCTCCCTTCCTCCCAAGATTCACAGCTGCTCCATCAGCTCCCATGGCCACTGTCTTCTGGAGCCAGCCCTGGCATGACTCTCCAAGACCAGCAAATGCTGACTTAGTAGCAGCATAGATTCCTAAAATAATTCCCACTGGTTTAAACACTGTTTACACAGGGTTAACAGCATTAACAATTTAACAATTACATTTAACAAATAAATCCAGTTACTAGAGCTGCACGATTAATCATTAAAACATTGCAATATCATTCCTAAATGACAACAATTTGCCTATTATACATGAATAAAAGTTTATAGTTTGAATATAAACACTGGCGTCAGAAGCGATCAAAATAGAGCACAGCACCTTTTGAAAGTAATACATAACTTCAAATATCGATTACATAGTTACGCCACCAGGTGGTGATAAGTGACTGTTATAAAATGTATTTGTCATGAATCATTCATTAAAGAGATTCGTTAAAAAAATGATTCATCCAGTAATGAAACAATTTATGAGCGAGTCATTGAATTATTATTCAAACAGATTTTTAAAATAAATCGTTCAGATTAATTAAACATTTTAAATAGACTGCAGCAATTTACATTTTGTCAGAACCTTTGGTAAATTACATGTTATTTTGTTTAGTTTCAGAATCGTGGGAGAATCGTAATCTGTGTTTGAAACAAAAAACGTGATTCTCAATTTATCCAGAATGATGCAGCTCTACCAATTACAATAGAAAAACCAAACACGCATTCAGTAAGACACTGAATAATTATGATTATTAATTGTGTATCACTATATAATACTAAATAGGCTCTGTATTATTAATAATAATAATAATAATAAAACATCCTCACCATCAGCATTTGCGTGTTCCACCTCAACATGTCCGACGAGGATGTTTGTGGGCTGTCCATCAAGCAGGATCCGGACATACACTATCACACACTCCTTGACAGACAGGTCGGTGTCTCCATCGATAATGAAAGAGATGTACTGAGCTGACGATACTTTAATTGCGGTGTTCTCGCGGATGGTATCTGCTATCACTCCGATGATATTGGCACATGATTTGTCATTTGCATACGTCATGTTGATCGCAACACCGTTCTTTTTCATGAGCTGCAACATAGGTTTAAATTTAGTAAAGGCAAGCTCTTCTTTGGCGATTGTGTAGGCGGTGTTAAATTTTACGTTCAGCTCTGCCAATTGAGTGGAACGGCCGGCAGCATCCTGGCGCATAAAAGCCTTAATAATTTAACCTGATGAACCTGATTTGTTTGCCACACACTTGTCCCTGCATTTCGTGTGCTTGGCACTCTCTCCATGTTTAACTAAGCTCTCGCGCTTAAAATGAGTTGATTCTAGGGCAAACGCTGTGTTACCTGCAAACTCTGTCCCACAGGCTTTACAGTGAACGCAGTGCATTGAGCCGTCAACATAGCGGAGCCACTCAAAGTCTTTTAGCCACTCTCTTCTAAAGCTGTACGACTTCTTTTCCGCTGGTGGATCCACATTAACCACATCACCAACTCCAGGATTATTTGTGACTTTAGCTGGCTTACGAAAGAAATCTGTCAGCGTTCGTTTCATCTTCTCTCACTCTTTCAGCTTTTTGAATTTCGCGCGGTAATTAGCCACCTGTCACGTGACAACGGAGCGCAATGAAAGGGGGTGATTGACGGCAAATATGAACCAATCTAAGGTATGCATTAAAGTTAAGAACGTAAAGATGCAGTTTAATTGGTTATGTAATGTTGGATAGAACTGTGGACTGATCACTGTATCAGCGCACATACCGTGCAGTAATAATTTGCGAACATTTTGTAGAAAACAGGTCGCACCACAACAATAATATGCACTCGCACAAATGCTCCCAAATATATTTTTAGCTCGCACAGATTAAATTTCAGGCGCATATGCGACTAAAATGGTCGCAATTTCGAGCCTTGGGTTGCAGCGTTTATATGGTAATATGGTTTAGACTGATTTTAAGCTTTTAAATAACGTTACCACGACAACCGTCTGCGCGTCTCTGAACGTGCTTCTTGTATGTATCCTACTGGTAGCTAATTAAAATATCATGCATCTCAAGCTATAATTTAATACTGAGCAACAGTGCATATTATATTATTTTTATTGTTTAAAATGGCACATCTCACTCGTTTCTGTGAAGGACCCAGCAGAGTATACATGAGCAGTTACTTTACACTCAGGCACTTAACTCTGACACACGAGATCTGATTGATCGTGGTGCACATTAATACTTAACTGTTAAATTATATTTAATTTTCATTGGTTTTCAATTTCATTTGTAGTTGAAATAAATAAAAAAGAAGTGTAAAGTTTAGAATTAAGAAATGAGAAAATGTTACAATACCATACTACAGCATCTGGTCATAATTTTCATGAACTTGTTCAGCGATCGCTGGACGCCACTAATGGTCATCATCAGGTCGCAAAATGTATTGGAATACGAATTGATGATTGTCTAAATATATCAATATTCCTCCAATTATGCACACTTCTGGATTAAAATGCCATTTGGATGCTGTTCAGTGAAGCTGTGTGAAGACAGGTCAACAGGTGTTTCTGAATATGAATACATGTTATTCTTTTCAAAGCATCAAAATTAATTGATCGTTGATATCCTGTACATGTAGCGGTCTTGATTTTATAAATGTTGAGTATATAAAGCTCATTGAAATGTAAGCTTTTAAATGACCCGGCCACTTACCACCTTAAAGAACCATCTGTGAATATACCTGGATCTTCTCTGAAGTTCACAAGAAAATATTCATAATGTGACAATGACTAACTTTCAATAACATTCAATAAAGACAAAAATACAGTATGCGGCAATTAACCAAATGTTTATTTAAAATATTTTTTTTAAACGCCTGTTGTCAAATTCCACCCAGCAAATGGATTAGATTCTAGTGTTGTACTAGTTATTAGATATACTTTGTATTAAAATTATCTTTACAGCATTACCCCTAAGATTATAAAAATCATTGTTTTTAATTATGTACTAGTTTAGCCTATAGTGCAGAGAATTTTGTTGTGAATACATTTGTAAAAATGCTCTTTATTTGAATGAGTGGGTAGCTCTGAAAAGAGCCGTTGTTGCCTTTAAAAGGACTTTTGGTTTCAACTTTGGAGTTCCACCCGCTCCAGTCTCTCAGGTTTGCTCAGGAGAAGCTGGTTTCCCTCTGTGCTCAGGTGAACTCTGTCTCTGATGTTTCTATGCTGAATGGCGCGCATCTGTCTCCCTGGATATCCTGAGGGCAGAGGAGGTAAAACATATATGATAATGTTAGTGAATTTATTTGAATTGTTCTGATTATCCAAGACTTATTGTGCAGCATAGTTGATGGGTCAGATGTAAGCCTTTAGTTTTACTTGAAATCATACATCTTTGAACAAAACCCATGGTTTTCCTGCATTTAACTTTTTTTGCATTTATTAATCTTTGTTAGTGATTTTAACATTTACTAATACGGTACATTTTTAAATCAAAAGATGTAAGTGCTAACATTAGTAAATGCAGTGAACAAACATGAATAAACATTGAACAGCAGTTTTTTAAATAAATAACATTGTCAAAAATAAATAAAGTTCAAAGTTCATACTGGAGTTATTAAAATCATAAAGCGCAAAGCAAGTTGTTAGCTAGCTGTTAATTTTATTCAATTGTTAGCTACGTAAATGAAGACTATTAGTTAAAATAAACGTTTTGATGCTATTTTTTTTAGTTTAACTTTTTAATAGCAATATGATTATACAACAAAATTGGATTTCATAGCTTTTTCATTTAAAATGATAGTGGTAAAATCTGCTCTTTTTTTAAATAAGAGAGCAAGATAGGACAACAATGTCTGTTGGCCACCAACAAAGACAATTTTTGACCTGGGAAAAACCCTGAAACCATTGTATAATAAAATGCACTGAAACACTAGACCTTATCAGTAGTTTTTGACAAACTTTACCTCAGTGTGCTTCTTCCTCTGCTTCTTCATTCTTCAGCGTTGTCCTCAATGCCATAGATATTTGGACCTGTTCTCTGGGCATGAAATTAATAAATGAACAATGGGATCACTAATACAACCGTACTAATAAACCAAAAAACCCCCCCAAAAATTCAGAAATAAAACTTACGGAAAGAAATGAGCACATAAGCTGGTGTAGTAAAAATACCAGTTTAATATAGAGCTATTGTTTCAGCTCCGGGAATTAGTTATTAAATATTTAATATGGCTTGATTAAAGTCATATTAATATTTAACCTACAGTTTACACCTTATTAAGTGCTTGTCCAGCAATCACTAAAAGGTACATTCTGTTACTCTCAATTACAATCTCGCTTCCATTCCGTGGCCCCGGTAGATAAACGAGATTGATAATTTCGTTAAGTTTGAGCTAGGCTGCGTTATCTTTAGGGCAAGTAAGGATAAAAATACTTAAAATCACATTCCAGAGACAATTCTTTATGAAATGAAAAACGATTTATTCGTGATATTGCTATTCTAACATAAATGGATTAACTGATAAGACATAGACATACACACACACATAGGCATACGAGAGTTTTGAGGTAACTGTGGATGAAAGAATACCATTCTTTCTACTTCATAGCTTAACCAGCCAGCCAAAAGATCACGAACAAATACGTATGTTTTGTTACTGCATTCAGATCATATTTTAACCAGTTCAGTCAGGATTAGAAATTCAGTTTGTACTTGCTTGAATGGGTTTAAAAGCAGGCTCGGAGTGGTTTCGTTTTCCCGCGTGAGTTCAGTTCTTTGTTTCGGGTGTCACGTGTTCAGCTGTTCTCGTGTGGAGACTTGAGATGGCTGCGTGGCGTCATCGGGAAAGCTCTCCTCACAATCGTTGACTTCTCCGTTACGGCTTTGGCACGGTCTTAGACCCTCCGATGGTTGGTTTCGTTGAGAGAGTCCAGCGGGCGGCTTCAGGTCAGCCTTGCGCGCTTTGAGCGCCGAGTTCAGGAGCGCCGAGAGTTGCAAGAGGAAGAGAAGAGAGCGGCCGCCGCGTCATCTTTTCAACTGTCGGTTTGGGCGCCGCCCACCGCGGCTGATCGAATCAGATTGTCCGTATGGGCGGAGCTCCACCCATGTCCATGGTTTTCTGGGGCCATGCCCACTCGTCATCTGATATTTAATTCAACGTGAAAGATAACGTACAGATCTTTTATGTCTGTTGTAAACATACATTAGGATGCCAAAGCTTAACGGTCATCCACACATTTCTGACTTACGACACTAGCTTCTTTTAGAGACTAAACATTGCAATTGGGCACAACCTACACACTACAGTTTATGCAGTTGAAGGCAAAGGAAAGTCATCCCACATTTCTTATGTAATTCATATTCAAAATCATCACATCAAGCCTATGAGGAAAGAGTACATATTAATATCCATATATTTCTTGGGTAGATAGTTTTAATAATCGTGAGTGGAATAAATGTCAGTAATCCTATATGTGGATCGCATTCCTTTTGTCTGTCTTGATGAAAAGGTAGCGGTCTTGTGCTGGATGAGGGGGTGTCTTAAGTATGCAGACACTGAGTCGCCGTGGAAGAGTTAGTGATGGGGGTCAGATGACCTTTCCCTTTCTGAAAGTAACCAAATTCCCCAACGATGCTGTTGTTTCCATCGCATTTCTCTACACTGGTATCCAGCTCGTCATCGTCATTGATGTAGCACACGTGATCTTCTCAGACAATCTCACTTCATTTGGCTGGTTCCTGAAAAACATACAAATCAAAATTAGATTCAAATATAACATTAACATAACATAACATATAACACAGTACACGGGATTGTGATAACTATGATAACTATGCAACACACCCGACTGAAGGCACAAATCCGGACGAGAGACGTAAATGTGATCCAGTAGAGTGTTATTTTTGGTTGTTGCTGTGGTGATCAGTTGCGTGTATCCTTTAGACTGAAACAATTCCAGAACAGTTTTTTTCCCTGCGCAGAGGAGATCCTCGTTAAAATCTCCACAGATTAGTGTGGGATGTTCGTCCACCATGTCCAAATAATCCAGCAGACTCTTCAAGTTTTTGGAGAACTCTTCAAATTTGTAGTGAGGCGGCCTGTACACAGCAGCGATTGTTGCTTTGATCGGGCTGTCTACTTTGATGACGACGTACTCCAGATCGGTCACATTTTGCACGTACTGCCTAGGCTGAGCTGAAATGTGCTCTTTGCAATATATTGCGACTCCACCACCAGCTTTCTTAGCAATTTCTTGGTGTGTCGAGTAGGAGACATGTCTGTTTCGCATAAATGCGTTGTAGCCTTCTAATTGTACGTGGGGTGTTACGAGTGACCCGGTCAGGTGAGTTTCCGTCATGCAAAGAATATCCGACAGAAGCAGTTCATGATGGCATCGGATATCTTCGATGTGGGATGACAGTCCTTCCGTGTTGTGATGAATTATTTTGAGCGTTTGATCCAAGTCGCTTTCCCTCACGTGCTGTAAAAGCGGCATGATTCCGTCGAATGATGCTCTCGTCATGCTTTCCAACGAGGCTGTGACTGTAGCGTCGGCATAGATCTTCTTTTCGTTGAAGTCCGTAATGTGTAGTCCACGAAGCGAGGTCGTTCTGCTGAGGGCAACGTAGGCCATTACCGGCTCAAATCTTCTTCAGTGACACCACGGCATTCTCCATTGTCATGCCTTGGACTTTGTAAGCTGTGCAGGTGTAGGCTAATTTGATGGGGAATTGTCGACGAACCGCTCCTTTCCTTAGACTTTCTTCGGATCTCTCGATATACACAAAGTCGTCTTCTTCACCCTGCACCCTTTTGCGGTGTTTCTAGCCTGCATTCGGATTGTCCAGCTGAAGCCCTAGCATGTGTACGGTGTCGACCCCGTCTTTTGTCTTACTGACAATATGAGAAATTTTCCCAAAGCACCCATTGCATAGACCGTCCTCGACATCCAAATTCCTTGTCACCATTATGCGTACTCCCAACGCAATTTGTATGGTGTCAGGCAAGTCGTCCTTTTTTCCGGTGACGGGCTTCTTTTGTCTCTTCATCCCTCCCGTTCTTGGGTCTTTCCTGTAGTCCTCGGCATCGATGGTAATGATGTCAGCGTGAAGAGCGTGGATTGTTTCAGTGTTGTGTCTGTGAACTTCCTTGTTGGTGGCAAATACGTGCAGTGCATCACACGGGCAGTCTTTGGGGTCCTTCACGGCCTGGAGTAACAAATCTCGATCTTGTTCGGCAAGATCGTCGGTCTTCTGCTTCACCCGTATGCGGTTTAAAAGCTGGGCAAAAGCCAGGTCTTCTTTCTGACGCATGATCTCGGAGAGAGTAATCATTTGGAAATGTGCTTTCCAGAAGTCCAAAACATCGTCTTCGTACACGCAGAGTGGTTTGGCTTTACCCAGAGGTGGCAGTTGATAAAAGTCGCCCACAGCGAGGACAGAGATGCCCCCGAACGGTTTCTTGCTGCCTTTAATTTGCTGAAATCTCCAGTTTATGTAGGCAAAAAGATCCTTTGAAATCATGGACACTTCATCGATGATAAGAATCTCCACGTCGCGTAGTGTTGCTCGAAGCTCATCTAGGGCATTTCCAAGTCCTTGATAGGGTGGCTTCAGATTCCTTGGCAGTTTCAAAATGGAATGCAGCGTTTTGCCGGAAATGTTGAACGCTGCCGTTCCAGTAAATGCACTCAAGAGCACCGTGGGCACGGACAGATCCCCTTCCTCCCGTAGTCGAGGCAGTTGTCGCAGAATCTTGGTCGCTTCCGTGTATATGCACTTGATGACGTGTGATTTGCCACAACCAGCACCACCTGACACGAAGTAAAAAAACTGTTCTGGATTATGACCCCACACACGCTTCTGACACCACTGGCAGACCGTATAGAATATGGCTGCCTGCGTCTCATTGAGACTTGAACAACCTCCTGACAAATTCAACACTCATCTGCGGTGCCTCTATTTGTGGCACGACCCGTCTCCATGTCTCCAGGCATCAGCAAACCAGGGTGAGTGGGTAGGTTCCACCTTTGCACCTTTGTAAAACGTCTCGTACGTTGGAAACCCAGGAGGTTTTAGCTGTTCGCTGGTCCGATGTGGCATATAAAGCTTGAGTAGTCTACCGTAAAACTTTTCGGGTTGCTTCTTCTCCGAATAACGTGCAAACCTAATGACTGCAGCCTTCCCAGACGTTCTTTTCTGAAAAAAACCCATGCCGTTAGAGCAGCCGGTGAACATTTTTGCCTTCCGTTTGCTGACCATACACGATGCGGCACTCCGAAGCAAAATCTGCCAGGCACATCTTTTCAAAATCATGCGTTAGAGGCCTTTCTCTGTATTTATCGATCATCCCCGACATCCAGACATCCTCTGAATCAGGATTTTTATTTTGCAGGACGCTAAGGGGAAGACTCATCTTTAGCGCGTCATCATCCGTCGGTAGAAACACAACACTTCGTGAACACTTCTTCAACGGTAAGCTGCATGTTCGTGCCACAGACTCCTGAGCTAACTTGCCTGTGTGTTTGGAGTAGGCTTGCATGATCTGCTTCATCTCATCCTCCTCGCTAACGTTCGTCTCGCGCACACTCTCGATCACATTTTTAAGTAAATCGCCCATTTCATGCTCCGGCTTGGAAATATACGAAAGCATGTACATAACGCAGCTAAACGCGTCAATAACGAATTGAATGTCCATATTGGCGTTCCATGCCCTTAATAAATCGGGATTGTATCCATTCACACAAGACTCCTTCGGATCACGCTTCAGCAGAATCACGTTGGCATTGGACAATGCTTCGACGTTTTCGTTGTAATCCTCGATGGACATCTTGCACTCTGTCAGTAGCTCTGACAAGCTATCAAAGGAGGCTTGGGGGTCATTCAACAGATCCCACACCGGCTTGAGTTTGGCCCTGGCTTCGCTCATTGCCTTTCGAGCAGCTTCCCGTCTCAACTTTCTTCTGTCCGCTTGCTTCTGTGCTTTGTCATGCTCGTCTTCAGGACGCTGTGGTTGTGTGCTTTTAGACGCAAACATGCAGCTTCCAGATGGAGAAGTGTCCGTGTCATCCTCTTCTTCAGGACGCTGTGGTCGCGGACGAGTGATCGTGGTGCTAGACACCGGTAGTTTGGGGAACCCAAATCGACACATTACATTTCCCTTCTTGCAGGACTTTGAGTGGTTCCTGCTGTGAAGCTGAACCTCTGTGACGATCCGGTGAAGCTCAGGATCAGCCGAGGAATCGGGCAACTGGCAGGTTATGTTGCGGTCGATAAAGTCACAAACATCCCCATCAGAGTCCTGTTCAAACTCGGGTGCGTCCTTTATCCAAACAAGAAGATGGATGTGTGGGCTTCCTCTAGCTTGAAACTCCACTCTGTAAAAGTAGTCCTCAACTTCACCGATGGGTTGGGCGGGCGACAAAAGCAAATGAGTCATTAGCGCATCCACCCGTTTCTCGAACATGCGCATGACAGTGACCGGGTTGCCGGAGGATTTCACGTCGTCCAGTCAAGCTCGGAAAAGTCGACGTGTTCACCTTGCTGGGCCTTGATCGCAGTTATGACTTCAGGCCATCTCATTTCGGCTGCGCTGAACGTGCAAAAAAACGTAGGGGTTCCTAACTGTCTTATCATAGCCTGTAGATCTCGCAAAGTTTTCTCCCAATAAGATGGAGTGCCTCTCAGTGGTTGCATGAACCGTGTGGCGTCTCTGTTGTGTACCAATCTTTCAACCTCCCGTTTGTCTTGAAGCAGTCTGTTCGAAATTTTCCGGCCATCTCTTGTGATGGGTTTGCCTTTTCGCAACTGGATAGACATGCTGTTTCTAGCCAGTTGCGTTTCCGTTACAAACTGTGCAAAGAAAAGATAACTGATCCTGCGAACGCGTGTTCACGCTGAACAATCTCACGTTGAAATACATACTGGGAGATATTGAAATTTGCCTTTCCTCATCAATGGAATTTTGTCCAATGGGAATTGAACAGGAACGCCATGGCTTCCAGCTTTGGGATTTTGAAAAACCAAAAGGCTTTTGTCCTTGTGCAGGTGCGACACTAAATATTCCCTCACCCGACAAGATCTCCTGTGCGATGTCAGGTGGCTGCATGCACGTGTCTAATGTGAGGCCGGGTCGAAGCTCATCCTTTCCCTCAACGCTAACTTGTTGCTCATTCTGCTCAGCAACATCAACTTCTTGTTGCTTCTCAGAGGCATCAGCTTCCTCATCCAGGTGACTTTCAGAGACAGCAGCTTCCTCGTCCAGGGCACTTTCAAATACAGCGTCTTCTCTTATGGAGATATCCCTGTATTCTGAATGCATCGCTTTCAGCTTCGATAAAGCTGCAAGCACGTTGCGCATGTTGATAGTCTGGAACTGCTGGTATCCTTTAAACTTTGCGTGTCTCTTCAGCTTCACCTGCAGCAGCTGGGCCTCACTTCTTGGTCTTGGCAGAGAGTTGACAGTGTTCTCCATCTCGGAGGGCACGCACACAACGGCACCACGTACTGCTCTCTGCTGTCCTTTGGGTAATGAAACTATTTTTGCAAACGGTAAAATTTTTGCAATTAGTTGACGCACAAGGACATTTAATTCATCCAATTCCGCAGGGATTGGCGGCAACTCCAGTTTGTTGGCTGCTGCAATTGAAGACATCTGTCCTCTCTTAAGGTGGCTGTCACAAGTGGGGCAAATCCACTCCTGTCTTCTCTCTTCCGGAACTACGCAGGAACCCGAGCAGGCACTGTCACAAGCGTGAACATACTTCCCCGTTAGGCAAGTCGCTGCAACGTGAACATTTTTGTCGTATCTCGTTCTATTACAGACCCTGACTTGGTTAGGAAACAGGGCTCTGTGACAGACTGTGCAGACATGTGTAGGGCCATGCTGAATCTTACACCGGAATGCATGTATGGCACTTTCCATTAAATTGTTTACCAAAGGCTGGGGTGTTTGCTGGCTGGAACGGATGTACAGTTTATATTTCCTTTTTATCCTGAGTACGCATTGCAGCCGATGAAGAATGTGATATGCAGCATCACCAACACATTTTTGGGTCTTGCGCAGGGTACATCGCAGTATGTGATGTGCTCTAAACTCTGGGTCACCTGCATATCTCTTCACCATATACTGTTTCATTTTACTCTGGAATAGAGTATCGGTGCTGTACCTACTAACCATGTACTGTTTCATTTTACTCTGAATAGAGTATCGGTGCTGTACCTACTAACCATGTACTGTTTCTTTTCTTTGACTGGACAAGGGCATCTGTGTGGTACCTCCTAATCATGTACTGTTTCTTCTTTGACTGGACAAGGGCATCTGTGTTGTACCTCCTAATCATGTACTGTTTCTTCTTTGACTGGACAAGGGCATCTGTGTGGTACCTCCTCATCATGTACTGTTTCTTCTTTGACTGGACAAGGGCATCTGTGTTGTACCTCCTCATCATGTACTGTTTCTTCTTTGACTGGACAAGGGCATCTGTGTTGTACCTCCTCATCATGTACTGTTTCTTCTTTGACTGGACAAGGGCATCTGTGTTATACCTACTCATCACGTACTGTTTCTTCTTTGTCTGGACAAGAGCATCTGTGTGGTACCTCCTAATCATGTATTCTCTTCTTTGCCTGAACAACCTCATTTAGTTTGTACCGTCTAGCCATGAAGTATTTCTTTTTGAGTCTGAAGTGAGGATCCTGATTGTATTTTTTCTTAATGACTTCTATTTTATTTGTCTGAAATTGCAAATACCTATTTCTATCATAATCCTGTTTTCTCATCGCATTAGATGGACTTGTGTCCTTCGGTCCTCCGTGTTGTTTTAAAATATCAATTGTTCTACGCATTTCCTTTCTTCTCCTGTTCTTGTTTATTTTATCTACCATATCCTGACTTTTAGCTACTGAGCCAACAAGATTTTCTTTGGCTCCAACATTTGTTGCTGGTTCTGGTAGAGCTGAAATCAGTTGTGATACCGGTTCACAAACAGATGGTGAAGGCAGTTGGACAGACTGTTGCGCTGTTTCAAAAGAAACAGGCATGAATTCATAGCTGGTCTCATCACCACGATCCCAGAAGATCTGGAGAATTATGTCTGCCATGTCACTCAGGTGGGTGAAAGTCAACATGACAGCAGTTCCATGACCAGTAGGATGGGGCAAGCCTTCAGCAGTCCTTGAATGTGAATCAAAAAATCCGTACCTTCCAGATCTGTCTCTGAACACAGCAATACACTCTGGAGAAACAAGGAGCAGAGCATGACTGACATCTGTTGAGAGACACTGCAGTCTTTCGGTGAGAGGAATGCACCACTCTTCCGTGCCATGGTTCCCTGTGGCTCTGAGGTATCCAATCATCACTCCTGACTTCCGCACATTGTGTATCCGATTAAATGAGGAAACACTTAGAGGTACTTCCTCCATAGTCAGAAGGTTGCGATTAAACCTTCTTTCAGCAATAAGCTGCATTTTAATACTGACATATAACGCATCTCCCTCCTTTAAAACTCTATCAAGGTCAGGCATCTTGAACGTAATCCCTTCACTGTGGTTGACCAAAAATGTCAACGCTACACATGTGCACTGATTATTTCTTGAGAAACTGTCATACCTAACATCACCCTGACAATGAGATGCCTGCACAGACAAAACCCGGGGTGCAATATCACCACCTTCAGCATACATTCTATCCGAAAACTGAGCTACAGCTGCACTGGTGCTTGCCTGTTCAACCTGTAAATAATCAACCTGAAATTAGCCTGCTGGTCAAAATTAGTGTTATAGAATCAGTGTTCAATTTTAAATTGCACTTCATAATGTTTGGGACAAAGACATTTGTGCTAAACAGGCATTTGCACACATTTAGTGTGCACAAAAGACAATAATAATCATTGGAAGAGAAAATCTAAATCTAGAATAAAATTAGATTAATATCAAAGGTCTAAAGTGTAACCATACGTTTGAATGTTTAGTTCTATCCTTGTTAATCATTAAGCAGGGGCTTGTCGTGTTGTGCGCGCTGTGGTTCCGCATGAGAGATCTCTCTCTCTCTCTCTCTCTGGACTGCGAATAGCAAAAATGCATCACAACATTTTTTTTAATACTATTATATAAATGACTGACAAGAGAAAATTAGCAAGATAATGTCTTTATAGCAATACTAAATAGTACTTATAGTAATAGTAAGTTTGGCCAAAAAATCTGTGCAATGTGTTTGAGTATTTAAACATTTTTTTTTCACAGCACTGAATATTATATGGTGATTGTTAAACACAAAACACCTCACTTCCATGAATTTATGTGGAAATATGCTATTTTTCATGTTAATCAGATTAATTATGATCAAGAACAATGTACTGTGGCTTTAATTCCTGTACGCCTCTGGGTACAGTCTGAATGCTCTAACCTGTTAACATGGGCGTGGAAAAAATACACGTTGTTTACACTCTGCTAACACATGTGGTGAGAAACCAGCGTTAGTCTGGAGTCCTGTATTGTATTAATGTTCTTTTGAAAATACATAGATGAACACAGATAAGCAAAATATTGTCACAATTGTATATTTATGGTCTTCACGTTTCATCAGTGAAATAACCTTTATCTGTATCTGCATTTTATTCAGCTACAGCTGATATCTGGATGTCTTTGTTTATATAAGGGATTAATAAAGCGGAATCGTGACAGGCCTAGTCCCAAACATTAAGGTGCCCTGAAATTAGCATGTATGCAAGACACAGATATTAATGGTACCTGGTTAATCCTGGAGGGTCTGGTCTGTTCATCCTCCAGATCCAACTTTATCCATCGAATTTTTTGAGCCTGAGATCTCTTCCCTTTCCGCGGCATCCTTTAAAATATGAATATATAAAAAGAAATGAGACAAAATGATTCTTGACAAATATATCTGAGTAACTGACTAATTTGAGTGAATGAAGTAATTTTTAAAAGTAGAGACTTTACTTTTAAAGTAATACATATTAAAATACACTTATAAAATGGTTAGTTCCCATCCTTTATTCTGATTGGTCAATAGCTGTGTTTTATTCACGATAAAACACGGCTATGACCGCTTCAGATTCTATGTATCACGACCCAACGCCTCAAGCAACCAGTCTTAGCAACTTAAACACATGTTTGATCTAATTGATATTGTATGCTGAGCTATAGTAGAGTATTAATGAAAGTTGCATAGATACATAATTTTCAGGTTAAATATTTGTATTGTGTGGTAACTGTTTTATAAAAGCAATAAGGTACTGGAGGCTAGTGCTGTATCGGGAATAAGTCACGGCTGAAAGGATTACTCCTCTTCGCATCGTGCCTAACAACGCCTTCAGCTGTGACTTATTCACGATACAGCACAGCCTCTCATACCTTATTGCTTAATTATTTGTTTGTCATAATCATTTTAACAGGACATTCTCACTTTGATAGGCACATACTTTGAAAGTTCTCCGATGTAACAGCTGTTGAGGCTATAAAAAAACCTGTTGGACTCTCAGGAAGGAAAAACAGTTAAACAACAATGAAAGAGACACTGTAAATTTGTAAAATGCAAAAGGGTTTTTTTTGGGGGAGGAGGAGGAGGAGATGGGTGTGAGAAATGAAATGAACTGCTTTCTGCAGAAAACGCCAAAACCTGAAAAGAAACAGAACAGAAACGGACATATTAGGGCACAGGGACTACAATTATGGTGATGTGATGAAAATGTCATAATACAACTACTAACCAAGGAGAAGTGCAGCAGAAGATGCCGGTTGTGCTCTAATCAGTCAGTCTGAAAAATAACAATGACAACATAATGAATAATTAGTAAATTCGAGTCAACTATGCATAACTTCTTGGCATGTTCGATATTAATTATATATTTTTATCTCTATTTAGAATATAACTTTTATATAATGTATTTTTCTTTCTTTATTTCTATTTTCAAGAAGTGGAGTTATGTCAAATATGCCTAAAACCTGTGATGGACATCCAGCAAGGTTTACTATAAGTGGTTTGGAGAATGGATGGGTAAATGTGATCTTAATTATTTGTAGCATAAACAACACGTTTTATTTTAATAGCTTCTATGACCCTGATAATTTTGTAACTATATTTTATTATCAAGAATCCAAATCTGAGGCATTTTGCATTTCTGACCATGTCCCTAATTAAACCTTTACCTTTAAAATGCAGCAAGGAATGCTTGTGAAAACAGTATTCTGAAACAGAGAAACAACAGTGTCATAAAACTCCACCACACTCACAACCCATGTAACTTGAAATTCATTGCAAATAATGATAACACTGCACAATTCACACCCAGCGGTAATTCAGGAGAAAAAAAAATATCTCAGAACGCTGCACGTGAAACCTTGTTCTTCCGTCCTTTTACCATCGTGCAATTTGATTTTGTCTCTCAATCACTCCTCAATCATGCGTTATGCGTCACATCATGCGTTAATATTTACCATACATTTCAGCAAATATAGTGAAGCTGCCGATCTATCCTACTTGAACCCATTCAAACAGATTGTCAACGCGATTTGTGTTAATTCAACCACGTGACGGCAAGGCGTGAAAGCAAGGTTACCTCAGCTCAATCTTGAGTAATACCAGCTAATATACTCATTAAACTCCCGTTATATGAACTAAAGCCAACTACAGAGCAAAATGACTTTATTATACATTATATTTACACTTTGATGTATACGATTAGATCATTCTGTCAGCGAGCGAGCACTGGAATCAGTTCTCACCGGATTTCTTCACCGGTGACTAATCTAACGTTAGCCATCTTTGATTAGGCTAACGTTAGATGAGGAAACTTCGATGAAGCGATCTGCATCAATCGACAATTTTCATTCTAATATATATGCATCCATATGTATGAAAGTAAAATACAACAATTATTAATTGTTGCCCCAAAGTTGCCCCATTGACTTTCTATGGTGTGGGACGGCCCATGAAATGGGCCCCACACCATAGAAACCGCTTTCAATTGAACATAACTCTGGATCACAGTGTCATAGAGACAAGGGGCGGGCTCATTTGACTCAGACGACCAATCAGCATCTCAGGATCATTGTGAAGCTATCAAGCCACGCCCCTAGCAACCATTTAGAGCACCTTAGCAACACGTCCCATAGACTTCCATTGAAAGAGATCAAAGGGATATCTCAGGATAGAAGTGTCATAGAAACATGAGGGTGGGCTCGTTTGACTCGAGGCAGCAAGCAGCCAATCCTGAATCACCTCAACACTCACTGGCCATGCCCTATCAACCATTGTCGAGCACCTTAGCAACCAGAGGAATATCTTCCATTCTGAATGTCACAGAGGCGTGGGAGTTGGTTTATATCATTCATACTGACAAGAAGCCTTTGGAGTATTGTGATTGCTAGCTGCCAAGCCACTCCCTAGCAACCAAACAGAGTACCCTAGCAACCGTTTTGCAAGACCAATATCTCTGCATCAGAACAACGTATAGAGATGGGGGTTGGCTCTTTTGACTCATGCTAGCAAACAGGACTTGCTACACATGCTAGCAGTGAATAGCTACATGCTAATAGCGCTTAGCTAAGTGCTAAATCATGCCAATAAAATGCTACAAACTCCATAGTAACCATCTGTGACAACTACCAACCACCTAGTAACACCATAGCAACCACCTAGCAACACCCTAGCAACCACCTAGCAACCGCCTAGCAACCACCCAGAACACCCTAGCAACCGCCTAGCAACGCCCTAGCAACCACCCAGAACACCCTAGCAACCACCTAGCAACCATCCAGAATACCCTAGCAACCGCATAACACCCTAGCAACCACCCAGAATACCCTAGCAACCGCCTAGCAACCACCCGGAACACCCTAGCAACCACCTAGCAACACCCTAGCAACCACCCAGAACACCCTAGCAACCGTCCATAACACCCTAGCAACTGCCTAGCAACGCCCTAGCAACCACCCAGAATACCCTAGCAACCGCATAGCAACCTTTCAGAACAGCATAGCAACCTCCCAGAACACCCTAACAACTGACCGGAACACCCTAGAAAGCACTCAGATATTCCCTAGCAACCACCCAAAATACCCTAGCAACTGTCTAACAATGCCTTAGCAAATACCCAGAATATCAATTAATAATAATAATGAAGCCCAGTTGAAGTTTGATTTAATTGATTCGTTAATATTCCTTTATTCTTTTCTAAGATTTTGTATGTATGTTTATGTGTATTGTTTTTCTAAATATATCAGTTTCATTTTGATTGAAAAAAGTAAAACGTGTGTGAATTTGTTAAGTTAAAAGGACTTACCGGTTGTTATTGGACGTGATGTGTGTGACGCGGGAGGGGGAGGAGAGAGGTGGTGATGGTGATAAGAGGGGACATGTCCAAGTTTATCTGAAGCATAAAGATATCATCCTATGACGGTTGTCAAAAGAGAGCTGATTTAGAGTTGGTATAACGTTATCTGAGCATGACGGGGATAGAAATTTCCCCTCAGATCATCGGATAACAGACCTGCACGTCTGATCTTCACGAATCAGCGCTAAACTTCTACGTGAGAGACGAGCGAGTTCGCGGTTGTGGAAAAACTACCGTCGGTCGCATCTCTTACCAATCTGAGTTAACGTTACCGGAGACATCCCAGATAGCGCCCTGAGATACCAGGAATTCTCAGTGGTTCCTCTGGCAGCGCTGGACATGCTCACCGTCCTGCATTCCTTCCTTCCAGGCCAATAATCCCTCTTGTTTGAAAGTGCGTCACAGGGACCCCGACACGAACTAGCGGCGGTAAGACAGCTGTTATTTTGTTTGCTCATTGAGCGAAGCGGCAAATTGTTTGTGCCTCCACGAACCCCAGCATCGTATCAGGCCTGCAACAGGGTTTTTATTTTATGGCCATTTTGAACATTGAGAAATAGTGGTTTGATTTCTGTTGGGGACATTTGAGTTAACTAATTTGTATTAAGTGTTGGACTTGTGTATCATTCACCTTCATATTTCATATGGTGATATTTGTGACTTTTTGACATTTGCTGTCCAGCTTCTCATATATTGCTGGGCGTATATAGTTAATGTGTTTATTCTATTTAATTTAAGTAAAGTAATCTCAGTTTGATTTCCCTTAAAGGTCTGTGTGTTGTTTTTTTATTAATAGGCCCATCAATATTAACATTAAGGGTTTTGTTTAAACAAAGCTAATACTATTCAGAGAATATTTATAGAGATTTTACATCAAACGAATCCAGGGCCCCTTCCGAAAGTTCAAGGAGCGGGCGCTACATAAATGGAGGCACCGCTGATTTTAGAATTTTCTCTGATATTGTGTAGCTTTAGCAGTGAGATAAAACACTTTATAGTAAAAAGAAAAAGGGTAAACATTAAATAACAAGGCAAATGCAGCAGTTTAGGGAAGAGCTTAGGGGCTGGTGCAAAGGGGAATCCGTGAGTGAAGACCATGCTCTAATGGTTGTAACACCAGAATATCTGGAAATAACACAGATTGAAGAAACAATGCAGACAGTCAAGTGCCTTGGCCGAGTACGAGTAAGAGGTAGGATGTTTAGAGATAATCTCAAGTGTTTCCTTGTTCTCTGTGAAAGTAAGGAGCATATAGATCCAAACTTAGTACCCCCTGAAGTCCTGCCTGGGTTTGGAGCAGAACCCTGGAAAATTGTCATTTTAAGTGGGGAGGACACTAGTTCGGGGGACTTTGCTAAAAAAGTGCACAACTTACTGCAGAGTGAAGGAAGGACAGCTGAAGATCTGCAGGCCATGTTTTCGTCCACGGTTTCTGGAAACTCCTCGCCTGATGCTATTATACGGGCTGTTGGGGACCTGTTAGAAAAAACAGGGAAAACTCCAAGTGAAACGGGAGGGTATAGAAGGTTGAGAATGTTTTCTGAACAATACCTACCCCTGCAGGTGAGGAACAGTTTGAACACTGGATGGAACAAGCATGGCTGATGTTGGAGGAAAGTGACGGTACTGCAAAAGAAAAAAAGGAGGATGATTGAAAGTTTGAGAGGGCCTGCATTAGAAATTGTCAAAGTTGTTCGTGATTCTGACACTGATGTCACTCCTGAAGAGTACTTGAATGCCTTAGAGCAAGCCTTTGGATCTGCAGAGTCAGGGATGACTTGTATTTCGCTTTCCGCTTGTTGCAGCAGCATGCAGGAGAAAACTGTCAGATTTTCTAAGGAGACTGGAGCGTGCCTAACCAAAGTGGTCCAGAGGGCTGGCATACTTGCAGATCTCAGAGATAGAGTACGCATTGAGCAGTTGCTGAGAGGTGCAGTAGGTGCTGATATGATGCTGCTTCATTTGAGACTCCGGAAAGAAAACAAAACCTCCTAATTTCCTTGAGTTGTTAGGTGAAATACGGGCTGAAGAAGAGTATGAGGCGTCCTCGTGCAAAGTTGAACACAAGGGTACAGAAAGCTAGTGCAAGTGTGGGCCCTGATGGTAAACACAACGAAATTCAAACTTTAAAAGCTGAAATTAAAGAGCTAAAGTCTCAGTTTGCCACAATGGTAACTCAGTCACAGACAGTAGTGGAGTACCTCCAGTCCAAATATCTGTGGCCCTGGACAGAAAGGAGAAATCGCTGTTCTAAAGAAACAAGTGAAGGGCCTTCAACGTAAAGTCACTGGTAAAGACAGTTGTCATGAAGGGGTTTCATCCCTAACTCTGAAGGCCACTATTCCAAAGAAATCAGAGTCCAAGAGTATTTTTGTTACAACTGTGGAGAGGATGGGCATATAGCTCCAAGATGTCAAAACCCTGAGAACAAGGACAAAGTCATTCAAAAATTGATTCAATCAAACAGGAAGATGAGGTGGGACAAAAGAAAAGTCATCAGAAACAGAAAATAGTAATATTTCCTGTTCAGCAAAAAAAAGTGTTGTTAGTTCCGTTGGGGGGAAACAAATTCCAGAAGGACTGATAGGACCCCCCTTTACTGTACAGTTGCAAGTAAATGGGCAGCCATGCTCTGCTTTATTGGACAGTGGTTCCCAAGTGACTATAATCTTTGAGAAGTGGTACAGAAAATACCTACCAGAAGTTCCAATACATCCCGTGTCTGGTTTGGCTGTATGGGGTTTGAGTGACTCAGTTATCCATATATAGGGTATGTAGTAGTGGATATTGAATTCCAGGAGAAAGCCATAGGTGGCGAGAAAGTCTTTCAGTTCTGGCACTGATTTGTCCAGGTCCTACAAGCCCTGATCAAACTGCGGTTATCATAGGCACCAATGCCAGTCTGTTCTCCCGATTGGCACAATTGTGCAAAGAATCCACGGGGACCGATATTGTACATACTTTGGGTATTCAAGTTGAGCCCACCTCAGAGGAAGTGGTACCATCTAGTCAGACAGGTACAGTACCTTTGATATGGATGATGCTGTTGGATGTGAAATGGCCAGGTCCAGAATCCCTGAATCTCCCACCCAGAGGAGGTTGCTGTGTAAAATGTGAGGTGGAAATGACAGAATCCTTTAGTAGAACTGTGCTGATGGTAGATGCGTCTGCGGTGACTTCACTTCCGCTGGAGTGTTAGTACAAACTGTTATACTTCCAAGTCATGCAATCGAAAACCGTCAGTTATTAGTATTAGTGCAAAACGAGTCAATGAAAGAAACATCCCTTCCTGCAGGGCTGTCCTTGGTTATTTGTATGTAGCAGACCCAGTCAGTCCTTCTCAAGTGACTGAACCTTGTGACCAAGTGATTGATCCAAAGCGGTTCAATTTCGAGATTCAACCATTCCAGAAGAATGGAAAGAGAGAATGCAACAAAAGTTGAGCAAAAGAACAAAAGTATTCTCGCTCAGGAGTGGGATGTAGGCCTTGCTAAAGGAGTAGAGCATTGTATCAGACTTTCAGATTCAAGGCCTTTCAGAGAACGCTCTAGGCGTTTAGCCCCAGCGGATATAGACGATGTAAGGAAACACCTTCAGGACCTCTTAAATGTTGGCATTATAAAGGAGTCACACAGTCCATATGCATCTCCGATTGTTATTGCCAGGAAGAAAAACGGAGCAGTCCGTATGTGTATTGATTACCGAACCTTGAATGCAAGAACAATTCCCGATCAATACACAACTCCAAGAGTTGATGATGCATTGGACTGTCTAGTGGGTAGTCAATGGTTTTCGGTCCTGGATTTAAGAAGGCTATTATCAAATAGCTATGGTCAAGCAGATAAAGATAAAACTGCTTTATCTGCCCACTTGGATTCTATCAATTCGAGCGGATGCCACAAGGGGTAACAGGAGCTCCAGCAACTTTCCAGAGATTAATGGAAAGAGTTGTCGGTGACATGAATCTGCTCCAAGTCCTGGTCTATCTGGATGATTTGATAGTCTTTGGCAAGTCATTGGAGGAACACGAGGAGAGGCTCATGAAAGTGCTGGAGCGGTTAGAAGAAGCTGGGCTAAAGGTGTCCATTGATAAGTGTTGCTTTTGTCAAAACCGAGTTAAGTATGTAGGTCATATCGATCCAAAGAGGGGATAGCGGCAGATCCGGACAAGATAGCGGCAGTGACTCATTGGCCCAAACCAACAGATTTGAAGTCCCTGCGATCCTTTTAGGATTCTGTGGGTACTATCACGGTTCATTTCTAATTACTCTTCCATTGTAAGGCCTTTGACCGAGCTCACAAAGGGCTATGTGCCAACACAAAAAAGAAAGAAGTCCAGTAAAGAAAAAAGCATGACTTACTTCAGAGAATCCGAGCCCTTTGGAGATCGATGGGATGAGTCCTGCACGACCGCTTTTAAGCAGATAATTCACTGCTTGACTAATGCTCCTGTCTTAGCCTTCGCAGATCCCAATAAGCCATACATTCTTCACGTGGATGCTAGCTTGCAGGGCCTTGGAGCTGTGTTATATCAAGAACACTCAGAAGGATTGTGCCAGTGGCTTTTGCAAGCAGAAAGTTAAGACCAGGAACAAAGGTACCCCATTCATCAACTGGAATTCCTCTCCTTAATGGTCAGTCGTGGACAAATTCCACGATTATTTATATGGAGCTAAGTTTACTGTCAAAACTGATAACAACCCGCTTACATATGTACTGACCTCGCTAAGTTGAATGCAACCGGTCACAGGTGGCTTGCCGCTCTGCCACCTATGATTTTAGCATCCAGTATAGACCTGGAAAGAACAATACAGATGCAGACTTGTTATCCAGAAGATTTGTGGATGAGGATGAAGTTAATAAATGGAAAGACATACCTGTATCTGGAGTAAAGTCCATCTGCCAGCGGGTGAGTTCTCAAGGGGTTGGAGGACACTCCCAGATATGTTGAACAACTGGGAGCACCTCCGGAGGCCATTCCAGAAGCTTATGCGTATCCCACCAGATTGGAACTCAGCTCCTTGGAATTACTATCCCGAGAAGAGTTAATCAAAGCACAGGAAGAGGATTCAGCCATAAAACGGGCAATAACTGCTCTGAAAGAAAGGAAGTGGCCAGCTAAAGTAACTGATCCTCAGGTGGTGGCATTGAAACACTAAGCTGGGAAACTACTGATGAAGGATGGATTGCTTCAGAGAGTAACCAAGAAATCTAAGAAGGAATTCTTCAGGTGGTGTTACCCGCCACATTTCGAGACGTGGTTCTTAAAGCAATGCATGACGAGCTAGGTCATTTAGGGATCGAGAGGGTTACTGATCTCTTGAGAAGTCGGTTTTACTGGCCCAAGATGATGTTTGATGTACAAGAATACATCAAGAACTGCGGGCTTGCATCACTAAAAGTCCAGGTCAAAGAGCTGCACCATTACATCAAATTACAAGTAATGGACCCATGGACTTAGTATGCATAGATTTCCTTACTGTGGAACCAGACTCAAAGGAGTGAGCAACGTGTTAATAATCACCGATCATTTCACACGTTATGCACAAGCTGCTTCCCAGCAAGAATCAAAAGCTTGCAGTGTCGCTAAAATACTGGTCGAGAAATACTTCATCCATTATGGACACCGCACGCATTCACTCAGATCAGGGTCGTGACTTTGAGAGTCGGCATAAAAGGAGCTGTTGAATCTGCTTGGTGAATCTAGAACAACCCCATATCATCCTCAGGGTGACCTCAGCCTGAGCGGTTCAATCGAACCCTTTTAGCCATGCTAGGGACCCTGACTGCTGAGGAAAAACGAAAATGGAGCCAACAGATTCCTTACTTGGTACATGCTTACAATAGTACCAGAAATGATGCTACTGGGTACTCACCATATCTCTTGATGTTCGGGAGGGAAGCCCGACTCCCTGTAGACATCTGCTTTGGAGTATCGCCAGATGGAGTGAATGAGGTTGCACACTCTCAATATGTCATTAATCTGAAAAAAGACCTAAAGCATGCTTACCAACTAGCAAGAGAAGAAGCCGACAAAATGTCATGTCAAGCCTTGAACTCTGGGGATCGGGTACTGATCAAGAACCTAGGGTTAAAGGGGAAACACAAGCTCGAAACCCGATGGAGTCCAGTACCCTATGTTGTTTGTGAAAACTCCCAAACCTACCAGTATACCGGTAAAACCTGAAACAGGACAGGAAGAATTAAAACACTTCACAGAGATAAACTCTTACCCATAGGGCAGCTGGTGAGATGGTCACCAGACAGAGCTGAAACAGATCTGAGGAAGAGAAAGAAACAGAAAGAGGGAAAAGATCAAATATTGATAACCCAGTGATAGCAAATGAGGATGTATTATCCTCCGAGACCTCATCCGAGTTTGAATACAATGTACCAAAACCGTCCCGAGCATATCTGGAGGGAATCCTGAACGAGAACTATGCATCGGAAAGAGTGACAAAACTGTAATCCAGAAAAGGGACATGATCCGGGAGGACAATTGTTCAGAGGAAGGAACTTGGTACCTGAAGAGGTTGAAAGAAGCGATGTCTCGAGTTCAGTTAGTTCATCTAGAGAAAATGAAGAAGAAAGTAAGGAAAACACTAGTGAGGAAGAAGGAGACAGTAGTGAGTCACCTGAAAGTGAACCAGTTAGGGAAAAAGGAGAGTAAAGCCAGTTGTTAAACTCACCTATGATGAGCCAGGAAGGTCAAGAGATCAGCCCCTAACCATTGTTCATAGAGGAGTAATCATTCAAATTGGCAAGAAAGCGAGTCACAAGAAACATAGGACAGTAGTATAGTGAAAAAAAAAGTCTGTATGGGGACATTCAGACATTTAAAGGGGGAGGGTGAAGCCCAGTTGAAGTTTGATTTAATTGATTCGTTAATATTCCTTTATTTTTTTTTGTATGTATGTTTATGTGTATTGTTTTTCTAAATATATCAGTTTCATTGATTGAAAACAAAGTAAAACGTGTGAATTTGTTAAGTTAAAAGGACTTACCGGTTGTTATTGGACGGGAGGTGTGTGACGCGTCGAGGGGAGGAGAGGTGGTGATGGTGGTAAGAGGGGACATGTCCGAGTTTATCTGAAGCATAAAGATATCATCCTATGACGGTTGTCAAAAGAGAGCTGATTTAGAGTTGGTATAACGTTATCTGAGCATGAAGGGGATAGAAATTTCCTCAGATCATCGGATAACAGACCTGCACGCCTGATCTTCACGAATCAGCGCTTAAACTTCTACGTGAGAGATGAGCGAGTTCATGGGTTGTGGAAAAACTACCGTCTGCTCGCATCTCTTACCAATCTGAGCTAACGTTATCGGAGACATCCCAGATAGCGCCCTGAGATACCAGGAATTCTCAGTGGTTCCTCTGGCAGCGCTGGACATGCTCACCGTCCCTGCATTCCTTTCTTCCAGGCCAATAATCCCTCTTGTTTGAAAGTGCCACATAGCGACCCCGAAACAAACTAGCGGTAAGACAGCTGTTTGTTTTGTTTGCTCATTGAGCGAAGCGGCAAATTGTTTGTGCCTCAACGAACCCCAGCATCGTATCAGGCCTGCAACAGGGTATTTTATTTTATTTTATGGCCATTTTGAACATTGTGAAATAGTGGTTTGATTTCTGTGGGGGACATTTGAGTTAACTAATTTGTATTAAGTGTTGGACTTGTGTATCATTCGCCTTCATATTTCATTTGGTGATATTTGTGACTTTTTGACATTTGCTGTCCAGCTTCTCATATATTGCTGGGCGTGTTATAGTTAATGTGTTTATTCTATTTAATTTAAGTAAAGTAATCTCAGTTTGATTTCCCTTAAAGGTCTGTGTGTTTTTTTTTTATTAATAGGCCCATCAATATTAACATTAAGGGTTTTGTTTAAACAAAGCTAATACTATTCAGAGAATATTTATAGAGATTTTACATCAAACGAATCCAGGGCCCCTTCCGGTTAAGTTCAAGGAGCGGGGCGCTACATAAACAAAGTGGTAGCGATCGGACAGGTAGGATCTAAACCATCTTAGAGCCTGCCCTTGAATACCTGTATAGTTTTGTAATCGATCTATCAGTATGTCATGATCTATAGTGTCGAACGCAGCACTAAGATCAAGTAAAACTAACAACCCAGATGCAGCCTCGTCTGTACGCATAAGAAGCAAGTCATTTGTAATTTAACAAGTGCAGTTTCTGTGCTATGGCCTGAAACCTGACTGAAATTCTTCATAGATATCATTTTTTGCAAAAAGGAACACAATTGAGCAGACACTACTTTTCTAATATTTTCGACATAAACGGAAGATTTGAAATGGGTCTGTAATTTGCCAGTTCACAAGGATCCTAATTTTGGTTTCTTAATAAGAGGCTTAATAACTGCCAGCTTAAATGGTTTGGGACGTGACCTAAAGATAGCGAGGAGTTAATAATATTGAGAAGGTTGTTCTGCAACAGGTAACAACTCTTTCAATAGTTTAGTTGGTACAGGATCTAATAAACATGTTGTTGGTTTAGATGCAGTGATGCAAGTTTATTTAGCTCATCCTGTCCTATAGTTCTAAAGCACTGCAGTTTTCTTTGGGTGCGATGAATGATGCTGAAGTACTAGACGGCTGTAGAATCTACGTTTGTTATTGTATTTCTGATATTATCTATTTTATCAGTAAAGAAATTCATAAAGTCATTACTATTAAACTGTGAGGAATATTTAGATCGGTGACATCTGTTTATTTGTTAATCTAGCCACTGTGCTAAATAAAAACCTTGGATTGTTTTGGTGATTATCTATGAGTTTGCGGATATACTCGGTTCTTGCAGTTTTAGAGCCTGTCTATAGCTGGACATACTGTTTTTCCACGCAATTCTAAAGACTTCCAAGTTGCGCTCAAGAATACTGAGTATCTTTCTTGAGAGAATGGGTATAACTGTTGTACCATGGCGCAGCACGTTTTTCTCTAACCTTTTAATTTGATGGGTGCAACAGTTTCTAACGATATTGGTAAAAATAGTTCCCATGTTGCTAGTAATTGTGTCTAGTTCATCTGTATTTATGGGTACACAGAGCAGTTGAGATAAATCAGGCAGGTTATTATTGTGAATCTGTCTTTAGTGGCTGGAATAATAATTCTGCCTGGGCGATATAACGCAGCCATATAGTTAATATCAGTAATATGCAGCATGCCGATACTAGGAAATGGTCAGTAACATCATCACTTTGGTATGATATCTATATCAGTTAGATCAATTCCATGCGATATTATTAAATCTAGCGTATGATTAAAACGATGCGTGGGCGGTGACATTTGCTTGACACCAAAAGAGTTTATTAGGTCAGTAAACGCATAGGTCCTAGCAGCATCATTTGTATTATCAGCGTGAATGTTAAAATCTCCAACAATTAGTGCTTTATCTACAGTAACCAATAGGTCTGAGAGAAATCTGCAAATTCTTTAAGAAAATCTGTATATGGCCTGGCGTGTCTATACACAGTAGCCAAACAGCGATAGGACAGATTTATTTTGCTTATCTGACAGTTTAACATTAAGCATAAGTATTTGAATGAGTCAAACCTGTATCCTGTTTTCTGAGTAACATTGAGAATATCACTATATATTGTTGCGACACCGACATGCGACCAGTCTCACGAGGCTCGTGCTTATAACAGTAACTTGGTGGAGTAGATTCATTTAGACCAAAATAATCATTTGTTTTAAGCCAGGTTTCAGTCAGACAGAGTACATCAAAACTATTATCTGTGATTATTTCATTTTACAATAACTGCTTTCGTGTGAGTGATCCGGATATTTAGGAGCCCAAGTTTTAAAAAATTGTTTTGTTCATTTATTTTGCATTTTTCTGGCTTTAATCACCATCAGATCTCTGTTCTTAGATCCTGCACAATTAGACAACTCATATATTTTGGAACTCTGGCTGAACTCAGAATGTGATACAGTCCTGCAAAGTAGATTGGACACCAGCAAGTACCTTTATCTTTAAGTGAGGTAGAACAAAACATCATAGCCATGGCTTATTGGAGAATTGGCTTGGCTAGGTCAGATGGAGCGTAGCGCCCTGGTGATGTTGTCCGGACAGGAGTTCCGGTGACCGACTCTGCTTGGGGTGCAGGCCATCAGCCACTTAAATAGCTCTAGGACGCCTGAAGTATTCCAACACACATAAGAGAATTTTCTGCTCTGGGTACAATTCATGAAAACAACCATTGTCCATTTAAAGCAAACAGTCTACTGGAACCGCTCTCAGGTTCGTCGATAATGCGTGAAGAGGTTCCCGGCTGACACAATGCGATCGCTGCTGCCGCTACGGCGTGCCGCGCATGACTGTCTCGAATCAGGCCCTCGAAGTCCTCTTCAGTGTTTCCGCCTGCCGCTCAGCTATGTCGTTCAGCCCCCAGTCCTCCAGCAATCACAAACAGCTGCAACGCCTGCCATCCTTCAGGTGATCGCGGGTATCTGCACATGAAACATCAAGAACACGAGCACCAGGGAAGACAATGAGTGTGCACTTTACCTTTCAAAGGCTTTACGGTAGCACGGACATGACGATTGAGTCTCCGATGACCACTGAACCGGCGTGTCACGATCAGTCTCGCAGAGAGGGGCGGCGGTTCCGGATGAGATGTCAAGAATCGGGAGAAGTCGCCGCCCGGGCCTCCGGATCGCTCTCCGCTGTTGCACCTAGGGTCCGCTGAGGTTTCGCCGGAGTGAAGGCCATCTGTGACGACAAGGCTCACCGCGCACCGGGCCTGTGCAGAGAAACACACGGAGCACTAGAGGTGGTGGGAGCGCGCAGCTGCTGTATATCACCCGAGTTCCCACGGCTTTCGCGAAGCTCCAGCTGCGCCTTAATGCAGCTCGAACGTGTCACTTCCAGCCTGCACGCAGCCGAACAGGTAGACCAACAATCTGTCAAGTGCTAACAGTGAACAATGTTAAATGTGTGTATGCTGCAAAGAAATAGGCTAGGATACATGAACCCGCGCTTTTGGCTGGCTAACTGCCAAGCTAATAGCTGACTTGGAAATCAAAATAAAACTTGCATGTATAACAAGCCGCCTGATTATTCTGCACGGAATATATTCACTATAGAAAGCACAGAATTATTGTGTACCAACTGAATTAAGATAGAAATACCGTTAGTAAACAATTGGACTTGTGCCGGAGATTCAGTTTCAGAATACGCTGGCCAACGATAAACCGAAGTAAATCGACCGTGTTTGCCGCTGCACGTGGTGTGTGGCAAAATCAAAGTCCCGCGATTCTCACAGCAACAGCCTGCACTGTATTAGCCATAAAAGAGCTGACGGTGAGGACATGAGGCTTTTATCCTATGGACTCAGCCACCCATGCATTTCAAACAGAGGAGTGATTGTCAATCCCAGAGGAACTTATATGGAGTGGAAACTCCATCCTGTAACCAGATACGCGGTGAGGCAATGTATCTCTTTGCCTCACAAGAAATGCTCATTGTCCTCTGTTTTTCTCTCTAGCAAGATGTACCCACTGAGTGTAAGATGTGCTCTAGCACAACTCGGCTAATAGACGCCCTTCTTACGCATTCCCTCTGTTTGGATTTCCACTTGAAGCGAGATAAAAGAACAGGGTCTATCATTAATACTGATAGTCAGTTAGCCATCCAGACACTGGTACAAACAGTCCATACGAGCCACAGGCCGCTGGCCCTCCTTCCACGTGGAGTGGATCTACTGTCTGTGCAGGGGGAGAAATTCTACCACCCTGTACCCAGCACAGGATAAAGCTCTCTGGGCTTGGCCCGTGAGAGTGGAATCTGACCACAGCAGGTCTGCCCTCATCAACACACATATACAGAGTGCAAGAGTTCTCCACCGCCTGTATTTTGATAGCAACAATGGCGAGTCTTTGTGAGAGATTGGTGAATAAGACCATATTATCCAGATGCCTTAGTAAGATATTTATGCGTTTCTCTCAATATTATTTTACAAGGAGAAAGTCGTCGTGTTAGCCCATCTTGTTTGCAGTCATTCCAGGGCTCACAAAGGCTTTCTCTACTCTAGCTGACCACCTGAAGTTTTTGCCCACTGAGCTGAAAGCCACCTCCTCCATTCTTCTTCTCTCCAGGGGAGCAGAGGTTGGAACCATTATTGTCCGCAAGGGCACTTCATGCGTATGTGAAAAGAACGGTGCAGGTTTTGCACCCTGCGACCAGCCGCTTTGTGTCATGGTCTACCTGACATATAGCCGCGCATCCGCCAACGGCTGTCTGGGCTGGATCACAGAGGCTATTTCGTCAGCCTATATTTGCAAGGGTCTTTTCAATCACCTAGGGCTTGAAAGCCCACTCCACCCGGGAATGGCTACATCTCAGAAAGCTCACTCAGGCGGAGTTTCTGTTCGAAGATATTTATTCCAGTGCCGGGACGGCCGTGAAGGTTAACACGCCATACTTTGTGTGGTTCACAGGACTGACATATTCTGCCTCCTCAGCACATGCAGTCCCGGGATTGCGCAGCAGTTCTTCGCCCATTTGTTATGGTGGTTGCCAGTAGTAATGTGGGTGCGAATCTCGGGAGGTCTATATTCCCCTACATTTTTGCGCAAACACCAGCTGAAATTAGTGTAAAGAACGATGGGTTACTTTAACGTAACCCCGGGTTCTTTGATAACAGAGGAGGTGTTTCACCAGTACTTCCCTCCTTAACGGCACAGGAAGAAATCTCTTTTATATTGGCTTTGTATATCTGATAAATACTTAATATACCTGTTGTTAATGAGCGTTAGGCATCTGCAGATAGAATCAAGCTAAGTTCTGCTCATAGTCTGCTAAACCGCGAGTCTTGTTGCTGTTAGCAAACTACATGTGTTTACCGAAGCATTAAAATAAATATAGTTTAAGAGTCGAGCCCAGTTATTAGCTGTTGTTGTACTGCCAGTTTCATCATGCCGCAGCCAGTGTTAGTAATGTATTGCGTAACGCTGAAAGTGTATACGTAACTTTTTTCTAATGTGAATTCAGAAGTAACGTGACATTTTTTAAATTTACTAGTAGCAACATATCTGAGTTACTTTTTCCCATTTATTGCCGACTGACAGCACCTCAGCAGTGCAACACATTGATCTTACTGTAGTTCTAATCTAGACTAAATGTGAATCTGTATTAATTCATCCTCATCCCTCATAAAAAAAAAAAGCATTCAGTATTCAATGTACCACTAAAACAGTGAAATGCAAACTCAGAATATGAAGCAAACCTGCAATAATAATTAAATATGTTAAATAAACCACAAACATATCTAATCTCATTTTATTATTAACCAATGTTTTGTTGCTCACCTTTGATGATCCAGTTCATATTAAGTACATTATTTATTAAGTCCCAGTATACTGTTTTTGCACACATCTTATTTATTTTGCAGCTTTTTATTCTATTGACACATTTTACCTTTTATTGAGTCTCTTTTACTTGTATTTATATATATGCTCTTGATGTTGTGTTGTGTTACTTTTTATTTAACTTACATTTTTTTTTGCACTGTTCCACTTGTTAGTGACCTTGACTTGATTTACATTTCACTTCTGGACATTATACCTCTATAATTTAGTGTATGTGACTAATAAAAACAAAACCTTGACCAGTTCCCAACCATACTAATAAGCAAACATTACCTTTAGATAAATACAACAATTGTGTTTCATTGTTGAACCCTTTATAGCTGAAGAGTAAGTTGAATCCTTCTTTGTCTGCATTCTACTGTACAGACTTGGATTTACTCTTCCTTCAGCCTTTGTGTATTATGTCCATTACACTTTTTGGTGGAAAGGCTTTTACATGATTGCATAGAAATATAACTGCTTGTATTATAAAACAAACAAGCCTTCCTTGTTCATACTTAAAAAAGTAATGTTAAAGTAACGCTAAAATGCGTAATTGTAATGCTAGCACGTTACTTTCCACAAAAGCAATCTGCAACATAATTTGTTACTTTTTAGAGTAACGCATTGTAATACATTACTTGAAAAGTAACTTTTTACGCATGGGCAAGACGAGGTGGCCACCGGCAGTGAAAAGTCAGCTCATGTCCTCGCTTTTGTTTTGCTTTTGTAATTTAATCCGTTTAAATCTATCGTCATTTTAGTTAGACGTGTATATAAATGGATATTTTTTGTTGTATTGTTATATGGACCTTGAGTTTAAAACTATGGCGCTGCCAGACGCCAATGACTCTGGTGACCAAGATCGTGACATCACGCCACTCAAGAGAGTGCTGCTGCTGCAGTTTAACTGCATGAGTTCAGCGCTCATGGTGGGACTTGGTCCCAATTGCTTCACGCGCCCAGATTTTATCTCCTGAGACAACCCCATGGAAACAGCAGAAAATAAGGGAAGGAGAAGAAGGAAGGGGAAAACGAGGTATGCTTAAGTTACGATTGAGGAAACAGCCTCCTGACCCGATCCTCTAACCTCCTCTGTGATCCTGGGGAATGTTCGGTCCCTGAGGAACAAAATGGATGAACTTCAGGGTTATGTTCGGATTCCAGAAGGATTTTTAAAAACCGCGTCCTGGCCTTTACTGGAGACATGGCTCAATTTGAGCAGTGAGACCTGGACACGGATTCTGCACATTGATGGATTTGGCACACCGTCGGCTGGATCGAAGGCTGAGGTGACGGGAAAAACAAGGTGGCGGGTATGGCGTTTATAATGCTAATGACCCCATACTGCAATGCTGTGACTGTTCGGGAATGGATTTGTAAGCCTGATGTCGAACTTTTAAACATTGTCATTACGCCCTTTATTTGGCCACGAGAGTTTTCCCAAATTTGTATGACTGTAGTATATATCCATCCAAAGGAAGATGCCATTTCTGCTGCCAATACCATCTTTGAGATGGAAAAATTACAGTCTATTGCACCTGAAGCACGAGTTTTATATTGGGTGACTTCAACCATGTGACATTGAAAAAAGTACTCTCACATTATCATCAGTATGTTACCTGCCCTACCAGACGGAATACAACGCTGGATATGTGTTATGGGTCTGTGAAGGTTGCCTACAAATCACTTGCACTACCTCCTTTAGGCTCCGCTGATCACAACTGCGTGTTTCTATTGCCTATATATAAGACAGTTTTAAGGAGAGAGAAAGTAAAAGAGAGTCAAATGGCTGCTAATAAGCTGGGACTCGGCCTGGTCCAGTATGAAAAGTATAATAGGGCATGGTAGTCCAAAGCATAACAATTAAATCCTCTTGAAAGGATATGATTCAGACTTAGAATTTGCAAATGCTTTTAATTATTTTTATAACCGTTTTGATACAACTGCTTTTAGTGGGGAAATTCAGGACCTACGGCACAAGCTTGATGATAACCAGCACTTTTGTATAAATCAAAGGGATGTGGAGAAGGCCTTCCTCTCGTTAAGGTAAATAAGAGTTGTGGACCTGACAACATCTGTGGGCGGGTACTCAAATTTTGTGCAAAAGAATTAAGTTCTGTATTTCACTGTATTTTGAATATGTCCTTGAGAGTACAGCATGTTCCAAGTGTGTGGAAGGATGCAGTGGTTGTTCCTGTCCTGAAACTGGGCTGTCCAAAAATGTTAAATGACCTTAGACCAGTGGCTCTTACATCAGTAGTAATGAACATTTTTGAAAGATTTGTGAAAGATGAAATATTACGGTCAACTGAGAGTTTGTTAGATCCAATGCAGTTTGCCTATAGACCTAAAAGAGGTGTAGAAGATGCCACCGTCACTTTACTACACTTACTGATTAGGCATTTGGAGGGGAAAGGGTCTCTCGCAAGAGTTTTATTTGTTGATTTCTCTTCTGCCTTTAATACAATTCAACCTCATGTCTTAATAGGTAGGCTTTTAGAAGAATTTAAACTGAGTTATAATGTATTGGGATGGATCTTAGACTTTCTAACTAATAGGACGCAAAGAGAGTAAGAATAAGCAATACATTCTCTGGACAGGTTACTTCCTCCACTGGCTCCCCCACAAGGATGTGTACTGTCCTTTATTGTTCATACTCTACACGAATATGTGTCAAAGTAATTGGGAGAATTGTACTATTCTGAAGTATGCAGATGATACTGTAATTGTTAGTCTGCTTCAGAATGGTGAGACTGGTCATGGACCAGCCATCAGTGACTTTGTAGAGTGGTGTAAGAAGTCCTACCTTCACTTGAATGTATTGAAGAATAAAGACATGATAATTGATTTTAGAAAGAACGTTCCCATGCATAAGGTTACATACATTAAGGGTCAGACTGTAGATAGTGTGCAACCATACAAATATTTGGGGACAATAATTGATTCAAAGCTGAGTTCTGAAGCTAACTGTGAAGCTGTGTGTAGAAAAGGGCATCAGCGATTGTTCTTTTTAAGGAAATTGTGTAAATTTCACATTGATAAAACATTATTGATTATGTTTTATCACGCATACATCGAATCAGTGTTATCATTTTGTCTGGTGTCCTGGTACGGGAATTTATCATTAAAAAGCCGGAACTCTATTGATCAAATTGCAAAATGGGCCAGTAGGTTGATTGGGGAGCCTTTACTTACCCCTGTTTCACTGTATATTATGCAGGTACAGCGAGTGGGAGCTTCAATCTTAAGTGATAGGCTCCATCCCTTGTATTATGAGTTCCAGTATCTTCCGTCTAATCGACGGCTGAGAGTACCGCTTTGCACAACGAAACGATACAAGAATAGCTTTGTTCCTGCAGTGATTAATCACATAAACAGTATTAAGATGATCTAAGGTGTGGTGTTTATGTTTTTATTGTGTAACGATGTTATCATGACTTCGGTCTGATCAGCTGGTTGTTGTGTGTGTGTGTGTGTGTGTCTTGTCGTTGGTACGTGTTTGTTGTTGAGATGGGTTTTGTTTTGACAGTTTGCCATGTGTTCATTGTCTTCATGATTCCCCTCCCCGTCGTTATCTCATTAACTACTTAAGCTGCCATCACACCTGTGACTAGTTAATCAATCTATTCTCCCTCTATTTAAGGCCCCTTTGTGTGTAGTCTTCTGTCAGACCGTTGTGGTGTGAACATGCTACACTTTGCTCGTGACCAACTTCCAGTCTAGTTGTGTTTTGTCCTGTTGTGTTTTCCTAGGCTCCCAGTTCAGTTTAGTGTTTACAGTTTGCCTTCTCATCAGCCTCCTGTTTCTCCAGCTCTCTGTTTCCTCAGTTCCTGTCCTGACGCTCCTGGAGCTGTGTTTTGTGGCACCCCTGCACCTCTCTGAGCACTCAAGAAGGGAGCTTCCAACTCTGACGTTGCGTCAACACTGACTCTGTGTGCTGTCCTCTCCTCACTCTGACGTTGCATCGGCTCTGACGCTTGGACTGTGGGCACTGATCTCCTTACGCCTTACCCTCTCTGCCTCGTGGAGTGACTGGAGGCTTGATTGGACTGATCCCGTGTTTCTTTTCTTTGCCTTGAATTACGGCCTCTGGCCCTCTTTACCGGCCGAGTTTTGTATTACGAGACCTTAATAAACATTTGAGTTGAACCTGCGATTGAATCCATGTTTTTCCCTGACAGATGTCTTGTAGTGTGTGTTTTTTTTAATGTACTGTTATTTTATTGCATCTGTGAGAGTGCCTGAACTTCATTGAAATTTACCCTCGGGTACGAAATAAAGAAACTCTGAATTACTTTTAAAAGTAACTTTCCCCAACACTGATCATTGCATTTTAGAGTTTGTATTCTCCTAGGTGCACAAACTGCAGATTATATGAACATTTTAATATAAAAAAACATGTATATGCACATAAACACACACTCACAGGCAACTTTATTAGGTACACCTTGCTAGTACCTTTTACCTTCAGAACTTAATTCTTCATGGCATCTTCTGCAGTAACCCATCTGCTTCAGGGTTTGACGTGTTGTGCGTTCAGAGATGGTATTCTGCATTATTTGAGTTACTGTTGCCTTTCTATCATCTCTAAACAGTCTGCCAATTCTCCTATGACCTCTGACATCAACAAGGCATTTTCATCCACACAACTGCCGATCACTGGATTTTTTCTCTTTTTCGGACCATTCTCTGTAAACTCTAGAGATGGTTGTGCGTGAAAATCCCAGTAGATCAGCAGTTTTTGAAATACTCAGACCAGCCCGTCTGGCAGCAACAAACATTCCATGTTACAAATCACTTAAATCCCCTTTCTTCCCTATTCTGATGCTCGGTTTAAACTTAAGCAAGTCGTCTTAACCACATCTAGATGCCATGTGATTGGCTGATTAGCAATTTGTGTTACCAAGCAATTGAACCGGTGCACCTAATAAAGTGGCCGGTGAGTGTACAGTTTGTTATACTGCATATATGTTACATTATATGTGTAGCCAATATTTATATATTTACAAATATATAATTACATTTCTGATTATATATTAAAATAAATATGAATTGTGGTCATTTATTTCTAATACATATTCCCAAATAAATGTGGCTATATGAGCACCATACATGTTGACATATATTCCACAATTTAGGAAAGCAGCAATTTCTGATGTATTATTCAGTAAGTATATTGTAATATATTACCACAATGTATTATTCTATATAATTACCAATATACTGAAAATTATTGAATATCTTGACCGTTCATATAAAATTAAATATGTTTTCTTTCCGTAAGGGTACCTCACCTGGTACTGTAGTTATGTAATGCCGAAGTGTTCATCTGCCCAGAAAAGTAGTCCCACCAAAAAGATCTGTACAGCCCAAATAACACACATTTTGTATAGAATAATTATTTATAGTATAATTTAAGCAAACTACTAACATCACATTTCTTCTTTTAAACCCTTCAGAATGTATCACACCATAGACTTCCATTAAAAGTGCAGTACTGCTACCATGTTTTTTTATTTTTTATTTTGACACCTCGAGGAACGGGATGCCAAGGATGCCAATGATAGCATTTGTTCTTAACTTGTTTCAAACCAGGAGCATTCCTATGTGCAAGTTTCTCTGTAATTTTGGCAAGCCTGATATGGATTGTATGCTTCATGTTTGCAGTTGGCATCCCACATCCCTGTATTTGCTGGAGAGTAATATGAAGCGAATGGCTCATGTTTCTATATTCTTGGATCTCAGATCCTTTGGGAGGGAAGGAGGGATAAAGAATCGAAGGAAGGAGAGCTGGAGGGGGTGTTGAGGAGAAGGCAATGGCAACAGACGGGTGACACATCTCTTAGCTGGAGGTTTTCTCCTCTCCTCTGTGACAGTATCTAAAAATATCGTAACCTAGTGCCTTCATTAGACCAGACAGAGCTCACCATGCACACACACACACACACACACACACACACCACACACACACACACACACACACACACACACACACACACTTCAACCACAACGAGCAATACAGCTTTACCAAAACACAACTTGTATCAATCATTACCTACTCTTCACGAGCCAATTAAAGGCTGGGGGATGAAGAGAAAACCGTTGTGTGTCTCCGTCTGAAGAGGCTACATGTCCTTGCTATGACTCACCGGGTGATAAGCGTGTGGGCGCACACATGTGAGTTTCTGCGCGAGTGTGTGTGAATGTGTTTCTGGGTGAAAATGATATTCATCAAGACGAGTTTGGTGGCTCTGACAAACTGTAATCTCACGAAAGTGTGTCACGAAGAAAAACATTAATTACACAGTGTGTGGTAATTCAGAATCAGAATGAGCTTTATTGCCAGGTATGTTTCCACATACAAGGAATTTGTTTTTGTGACAGAAGCTACAGAATGCAACAGAATGCAACAGAACAGTGAAAGAACAAAAACACAGATAATAAAAAGTACAAGTAAAAAGAACAAGTAAATAAGGAATTGACAATTGTATGCACAGGTATATAACAATTAGCAGTTTTGTATTTACAGGTATATTATGTGCAATTGAAGTGTAGACTAAGTATGTGTGTTAGATAAATAAGTGTATAAATAGTGTGTACTAGAGGGTGACACGGGAGTGAATTCTCAAACCTCTCCCGTCCCACTCCCACAAAAATTAATCCCATCCCGTCCCAATCCCACGAAAAAACTGGGGGAAAATCCCGTCCCGTCCACTCCCGGAAGAATGACTCCCATTCCCTCCCACTCCCGTGTTGTTGTTTTTTTTTGCCGAAATCTGTCAGTTACATTAAAATATAGTACAGATCTGCCCACCTTATTAGTTGAATAAAACCCCAAAATGTAGTTTTTTGTTCAGTGGAAGCTGAAGCGAGCTTTACAGGACATGGAGGATTTTTTTCTTACAGAAAAAACTACTTAAAATACGCAGTGTGATTTTTTTTTTTCTCATAAAGGTAAGAGTAGTATATCATTTGGAACCGTAATGGGTCTACTTTTATTTGTGTGCATTCACAATATCAACATTGTGCTTTTATAAAATAGGAAAACAGAGAATGCACTTTCTGCTGGTTTTGAACAAGAGCGCTTCAATGATGAACCGAAACTCGGCAACTCGAAACTGGCTCAGAGATATGATAAATATATCTATAGAAAGCTTTAAAATACTACTTTAAAACGAAATAATTCAAAGCAAAGCAAAAACTCTTCATTAGCCTATGTAATCCGTTAAGATGCATTCTCTCTGCGCGTCCAATGAGGAGATGGCGAGTCATTTTTCCCCGTCACCTCACCATCTAAAATATAAGGGAAAGCCTAAAACAGGCCCGATTATAATTTGCGTTTTATTTTATAATTGTATTCAATAATAAAAAAAGTATGTAAATCTTTGTCCTTGAAATTTAAAGGATTTGTTGCAATGCAATTTTGTCTGACTGATGTGAATTATTTATTGGCCTATCTTTTTAATCCATGCAGCAAATGCTTTAAAAACAGCTTTAAAATTACTTTATTGCATTCCAGATGCTTTTAAAAGAACTTTTCACTATACATTTTCAAGGGTTTTTAAGCTTGAATATAGCTTGAATGTAAAACATTGTTATGAATTCATTGTAGCCTATTCCCATTTGTAAAATAGCTAATTGTTGTCTAACACGATCTCATGAAAGTGCGTAGGCTATAGCACGATTTTCTGTTTCTATTTGGCGTAATATTTATACGCAACAATTGACTACCCCCCCGACCCCCCCCCCACAGCACCCCCTACATAAAACACCTTCCCCGCCCCTGTTTTTGTTATTATATTGAACTGAAAGCCATCTTATGCACAGTGTTGCACAGATCAAATTTCATGTAAATCATTCATGCTAACACACACGTCTTCTATGTTATTTTTTTTTTCACTCTAAGATTCAAGTTTCTCGCTCAAGTTCACATGAGACCTAAAGCGCATCCTGTTTG
Source organism: Gymnocypris eckloni scoliostomus (assembly GCA_027564155.1). NCBI lineage: Eukaryota > Metazoa > Chordata > Actinopteri > Cypriniformes > Cyprinidae > Gymnocypris > Gymnocypris eckloni. The sequence goes on from CM050422.1 coordinate 36,949,622, forward strand.
CTTAAAAGCGCAACGTTTCGTTGTTATTCTGAGTGCACACAAATAAATGTAGAGTCTTCACAGATTCAAAAGATGTATTAGGCTACTTTTATCTGTATGACCAAAAATTACGGAGATTTTAAGAGCAAGTGAGCGCACCGGAGTCTGTCCTGCAGCAAACGCGCTTCCCCTCTCCACACAAACACTTCAATAGCGCACATTTTTTTAGGTTAACATCATATTGAGCGGCCATGTAAGGGGCTGCTCAAATATCGCGTCTTTTGCGCGCTCAAGTTCGTTATTTCAAATGTAGACGCGCGGTATGCGCGCACATAATGGAAGCGACGGGCTCGTCTTTTTCCAGGCGCGTCGAGATAAAAACATCTAAACTTTTCAGAATGCCGCAAGCGCACCGCAGGTCATGTGACGAAATGTCCTTCTTGTAACGGAGAGCGAGCTGATGGTTACTAGCAACGACAAACGCCCGAGCGCAACCGCCCGAGCGCTTTGGAAAAAGGAGAAAGCAGCGCTACGCTTTTCCACATGTTTTTAGGCGCGATATGTGAACGACCCTAAAGTTGTTACTACATACATCTTTCAGATGAAAAGCCATATTTGAGGTTGATGAATGATAGGTGACGTTTGGATGTCCTGCCCGATTGTATTACCACATAGACCAGCCGTTAACAATCTGTCCATCACGGACTGCGTCATTCACTTAACCAGCCACACCAAAGCAAACAGGAGGAGAGCATAAAGAGACAGGGCAACTAGAATTGAGTTCAGAATTAAAATATACAGTTTATAGTTTATTTATATAAAAGGTATATTTGTGTGTAAGGTTGGGTATCATTACTATTCCCGGTCCCGCCCACTCCCGATTACATTTTTTCCTCTCCCGTCCCAATCACGTGATTCGTAGCGATTTTGTTTCCCATCCCATGGGACCCATGGGATTCCCGAAAAAATGTCAGCCTCTAGTGTGTACCATAATTATTGTCAAGTGATCTTGAGATGGATTGCTTGAGGGAAGAAATTGTTCATGTGTCTAGTTGTTCTGGTGCTCAGAGCTCTGTAGCGTTGACCAGACGGTAACAGTACAAAGAAGGAGTGTGCTGGATGTGAGGGGTCCAGAGTGATTTTGCCAGCCCTTTTGCTCACTCTGGATGAGTACAGTTCTTGGAGAGTGGGGAGAGTTGCACCAATGATTCGCTCAGCAGTCTGGACTACCCTACGTAGTCTTCTGAGGTCAGATTCGGTAGGTGAGCTGAACCAGACAGTTATTGATGTGCAGAGGATAGATTCAATGATGGCAGAGTAAAACTGTATCAGCAGCTCCTGTGACAGGTTGAACTTCCTCAGCTAGCGAAGGAAGTACAGCCTCTGCTGGGCCTTTTTCACAATGGAGCCTATGTGATTGTCACACTTCAGGTCCTGGGATATGGTGGTGCCCAGGAATCTGAATTACTCCACTGCAGTCACAGTGCTTTTCGTGATGGTGAGTGGGGGGAGAGGAGGGGTGTTTCTCCTGAAGTCCACGATCATCTCCACGGTTTTGAGCGTGTTCAGCTCCAGGTTGTTAAGACTGCACCAGACAGCCAGCTCCTTAACCCCCTGTCTGTAAGCAGACTCGTCACCATCCTGGATGAGGCCAATAAGTGTGGTGTGGTCTGCAAACTTCAGGAGCTTGACAGAGGGGTCTTTATATGTGTAGTCATTCGTGTAGAGAGAGAAGAGCAATGGGGAGAGAACACAGCCCTGAGGAGCTCCAGTGCTGATCGTATGGGTGCTGGATGTGTATTTTCCCAGCCTCACTACCTGCTGCCTGTCTGTCAGGAAGCTGTTGATCCACTGGCAGAAGGAGGGGGGCACGGAGAGCTGAGTTAGTTTGGGTAGGAGGAGGTTTGGGATGATAGTGTTATTACAGAACAATATTGAATAACTGTAGTGGTAGATCTAGTTTACATTATTATTATTTAGTCAAGTTAAGTTGAGCTTTATTGTCATTCCGCTATATGTGGGTATATACAGTGGAATGAAACGTCGTGCCTCACAGGACCATGGTGCTACATAAATACAAACATACAACAATGAAGTAAAAAGGAATACTATAAACCTATACACAACTAACCTACTGACAGATTTTGCCTATAAATATACTATTTATACAGGTGCATCTCAATAAATTAGAATGTCGTGAAAAAGTTCATTTATTTGAGTAATTCAACTAAAATTGTGAAACTCGTGTATTAAATAAATTCAATGCACACAGACTGAAGTAGTTTAAGTCATTGGTTCTTTTAATTGTGATGATTTTGGCTCACATTTAACAAAAACCCACCAATTTACTTTCTCAACAAATTAGAATATGGTGACATGCCAATCAGCTAATCAACTCAAAACACCTGCAAAGGTTTCCTGAGCCTTCAAAATGGTCTCTCAGTTTGGGTCACGGCTACACAATCATGGGGAAGACTGCTGATCTGACAGTTGTCCAGAAGACAATCATTGACACCCTTCACAAGGAGAGTAAGCCACAAACATTCATTGCCAAAGAAGCTGACTGTTCACAGAGTGCTGTATCCAAGAATGTTAACAGAAAAATGAGTGGAAGGAAAAAGTGTGGAAGAAAAAGATGCACAACCAACCGAGAGAACCGCAGCCTTATGGGGATTGTCAAGCAAAATCGATTCAAGAATTTGGGTGAACTTCACAAGGAATGGACTGAGACTGGAGTCAAGGCATCAAGAGCCACCACACACCGACGTGTCAAGGAATTTGGCTACAGTTGTAGTCAGAGGCGTCTTACCTGGGCTAAGGAGAAGAAGAACTGGACTGTTGCCCAGTGGTCCAAAGTCCTCTTTTCAGATGAGAGCAATTTTTGTATTTCATTTGGAAACCAAGGTCCTAGAGTCTGGAGGAAGGACGGAGAAGCTCATAGTCCAAGTTGCTTGAAGTCCAGTGTTAAGTTTCCACAGTCTGTGATGATTTGGGGTGTAATGTCATCTGCTGGTGTTGGTCCATTGTGTTTTTTGAAAACCAACGTCACTGCACCCGTTTACCAAGTAAAGTTGGAGCACTTCATGCTTCCTTCTGCTGACCAGCTTTTTAAAGATGCTGATTTCATTTTCCAGCAGGATTTGGCACCTGTCCACACTGCCAAAAGCAACAAAAGTTGGTTAAATGACCATGGTGTTGGTGTGCTTGATCGGCCAGAAAACTCACGAGACCTGAACCCCATAGAGAATCTATGAGGTATTGTCAAGAGGAAAATAAGAAACAAGAGACCAAAAAATGTCAAAGAAACCTGGGCTTCCATACCACCTCAGCAGTGCCACAAACTGATCACTTCCATGCCACGCCGAATTGAGGCAGTAATTAAAGCAAAAGGAGCCCCTACCAAATATTGAGTACATATACAGTAAATAAACATACTTTCCAGAAGGCCAACATTGCACATTTTTTTTATTTTATTTTTTATTGGTCTTATGAAGTATTCTAATTTGTTGAGATAGTGAATTGGTGGGGTTTTGTTAAATGTGAGCCAAAATCATCACAATTAAAAGAACCAAAGATTTAAACTACTTCAGTCTGTGAGCATTGAATTTATTTAATACACAAGTTTCACAATTTGAGTTGAATTACTATAAATGAACCAATAATATAATAAATATATATAAATACTATAAATAAATGAACTTTTCAACAACATTGTAATTTATTGATATGAACCTGTAAATGTTACCCTATACTTAGACTAAAACGTACAAATTATGCAAACTGTACGAATGCTTCAAATGAATACTGTACATGTGCAGAGAGAAACATCATAACTCAAGCAGCTGGCTGGTGAACAGTGTAAGGTGATTTGTAGTGTATATTACTGAGACTTTTGTGGGATTATGTACACAGTAGTGTGTGAAAAGTGTCTAGTGTGAATAGAGGAGAATGTGTTACTACATGTGGTTTGTACAGGCCCACTCACCTGTGTGTAGCACACTTCGAATTGCTTAAAAAAAGTCTCAGACAGTTTAATATGTTACGTGCTGTTAATTTAATATGTTAATTTAATGTTACGTGCTGTTTCTTAATAATTAGTTGTACATTCACTAGCAATAAGACATAGATAAGATGAAGATAAGATGAAGAAATAAAAAGGTAATTGTGACATTTTTTACACAACATTCTCACAATTCAGACTTTTTCCTCACAATTCAGATATTTTGTCTCAGAATTTTCTCAACATTGCGAGTTTATCATCACTTCACTATTATAGAAAAGTGGGATTGTGAGATGTAATCTCACACACAAACTGTGAGATAACAACTTGAAATTTCAAGAACAGATGTCAGAATTGTGAGATAACAAATGGTATTGCATGGCAGGAAAAAATAACTCAGAATTTCCACAGAATATTACCCACAATTATGAAAAAAGTGAGATATAATCTTTTCTTTATAAATTATAAGAAGAAAAAAATTAGCTGTCCTTTTTTAAGTGTAGGTTTGGAATAACATGATGTGAGTAAATTATTGTATTAATTAATTCATTTATTCATTCATTCATTCTACTAATAAGATTATTTTTTAGTTAAATATTCTGTGGAAAACAAAAATATTTTGCTTTTAGTAACTCAACAGCCCAGCCCTCATTCATATTGTATAGAAAAAATCAGCCAGGACATTCAGCTAAATAACTCTATTCATTGATTCAGACAGGTTTAGAACAACATAAGTCTGAGTCACACAATGTTAATCATCCAATTCATTTTGACTAAATTCTTCCTTTACTGAAGAACTTAATTAAAAGGGTTGCACGGAACCATTCGCGATGGCATTTTAGTGCAGTTTGTGTTTCATTATATAATCGTATCATTGTTTAGGTGTTAATTACTCCATTGCTTTATTAATATCTCAGTCCAGCGCTGTGGCAGGCTGAACAGTCTCGCTGCAGACGGCCCTGTTGAGTGGGAAGTGCTGAGTGCTCGTGAAGTGCTAAAATCCACCATCTTATTAAAAGTATGGAAAATAGTTAGAATGAGTCAACCACTTAAAAGTAAATACCAAACCTGAGTCACAAGCTATATGAGTAACGACATCCCTGGAACAATGAAGCTGGATGTTTGAGATCCAATAGTCATATACATACACACACACATTTTACATATTTTACTGGCATATTTCTTTTGCTCCAGCACCCTGGCTTGCTAAAGCTAGCTAAAGTTTGACCACATTGGTTTTTACCATTTAATTTTTTTTCTAGAAGTACCATGCTGGTGACTCATGTGACTGTCTAAACACACACACACACACACACACACACACACACACACACAAAACACATCCACAATCTATTTGAAGATTAATTTCTCTGAAATAAATGGTGCTGATGATAACGCTTTAAGTATTTAAATCTGGAAAATGACAAAAACCAAGGCAAAGTCATAAAAATAGCAAACTATTTAATACCTTACTATTATTGATTATAATTATTTTGTAGTAGTAACCGTATTTGAACTGTAGTTTACCATAGTGAACATCTCAGATGGCCAAATGATGAATTTATCAATGATGGTGCAGTATTGTATTTTTCAGACAGCATTAGAGGCACAGATTTGTATTTATTTATTTGTAACTATTTTTCACCCATAACACATCAAATATATGTACTCTCACTAAAATAGTGAATTTTGCATTGCTTTACTACAGAGGTCATGACCTTCTTGACTGTATCAATGATTAAAGTCATATTCAAAGTCTTTTGAACTGATATTCAATTATATATGTAAATAGATCATTTTTATTATTAATTCATCGTTAATTACCAAAAATATGTAGCTGTCCCACAGTTATAGTTTGAACAGAATATCAATAATAAATAAATGAATGAAAAATTAAAAATAAATTACATTTTAAAAGTGTATTGTTGACTTCATTTATTCAGCTCATTATTATTTTTGTTATCATTTTGTTTTGATACTAAACACATTTATAACGTTTTCCTTTATATCGTTGTTTAGTATGAATCTGTGACATTTTTGCCAGCAGTTACTTATTGCTGAATTTTCGTTAGTCTTTAAATTGCCTTCATATTTAAAACACTTCCTTATTTTAAATGTCAGTGTTTTTCAATGCTTTTCGGCCAATGATACAGTTTTGCAATTGGTTTTGAAAAGTTTCGATGACAAGCACTGTCCTCACACACGATGAGGTCGAAACTCCATACCTGCATTTTCCCTCAGTATCACTTTCAGGATCAAAATAGGGATGTGCATATCAAAGCTAACCACTAACACCCTCTTTCACAGTCCAAAAATGGCTGGCGGCATCTGAGGGCTGTGAACGCTGTGGGAGCAGATGGGAGCCGGCGGAGGGAGGGTGCGTCAGTCACAGATGTGTGCCCATATACATTTCTAGTTTCTTTCTGGTTAGATTGTAGTGGCACTGCACCTGAATTACTTCCCTTTAAAAGACTGTATGACAGCATAAAAATACAGAAGCATTACAACATATGGTCAGTGGTCAGTTGGAGTCCTGAAATCTCATCGTGTAATATGTTTTCGTTTCAGAACAATGTTCTTCAGGCATAGGGTTATTCTACAATTGTGGCGTCATTTATGACTTTATTCTTTCAGACGAATGCTATTGGAGTTATATCTATAATGTTAGTGAAAGGGGGTTGAGCTTTTATGCCGAAAGAAGTGCGTCCATCCATTATAAAAAATGCTCCAAACTGCTTCAGGGTTTAATAAAGGCCTTCTGAAGCGAAGCGCTGCATTTGTGTGAGAAAAATATTCGGTTACACTTTATTTTAAGATGTCATTGTTACAGTGTAATTACACATTTAAGCACTGAGTAATATTAATTAACTACATGTACTTATACTATATGGTTAGGGTTAGGATACGGGTTTGGTTTAGAGTTACTTTCATGTAATTATGCATCAATTATTGTTATTGTAATAGTAAGTACATGTAACATGTAACAAGGACACCTAAAAATAAAGTGTTACCAAATATGCCTATTTTTAAACATTATTCCCTGGTTACACAGAGAAGGCTTAAGCCTACTCCCGGACTAAAATGTAAGTCTGAGCTGTTTCAACTGAAAGATACCTGCACCAGGGGCGTAGCCACGGGTGTGCCAGAACCCACAGTGGCAGCTGGCACACCTAAAAACAGATGCAGAATTATAATTTTTTTAATCGTAATAAACATGGGCAGCGCAAAAGAGGGGCTAGCAGATGCTTCAGCACCCCCAAGAAAGACCAAAGCACCGCCATTGCACCCATAAGAAATTAAATAATTTAAAAACATTTTACTTATTATTACGCATTCATAACTCTGCATTGCAATATAACGTGACGTGATTAGCAGGCGCACTTTTCGAATTGACAGCATTTTATTTAAAAAATTGATCGGTTCCTTGTGCCAAGAAGGCCTGTCCCCGACTAAAGATTTCACTAGTCACACATAAACTGATTATCTGAGTCAATGATTATTCTTTGATAAAGTAAATGTGCTTTGCTCACTGTATAATTTGTTCGTTGTTTGAATAACCGTGGAAATGCGGTGTTATAATTAGAAACTTAAAATGTATTTTTATTAAACCTGTGATCATCAGGTTAAATAGGAGTTTAGTCTTATTAAAATATGTGACATAAATTGTACTTGCCTAAAAGGGGTTTATGATGTGTGTAGTTAATGATTAGGCTACAGTGAGCGCGTTTGACTAGAGCGCAGTTAAAGAGCTGTTGTAGGTTATACTGTATGTGATTGTCGGTGACCCTCTTGAGCGAGAAAGCTTCGGAAAATGGAAAAAAACTACAACATCAAAAATATAGCTGCAAGCAGCGATAACCAGGGTTCAAGAATTTTAAGTCCTAAGGTGGTATGCTTTTAGGGTCTAGGCCAACATAGCTGACAGTGAAACTCATCGAAAATGGACAATAGGCTCACAGAAACACACACACACACACACACACACACACACACACACACAAATAGAAATGAAATGGTTAAACTATCATATTAATAATCATTAAGCTTGCTTACACAGATACACACACACAGACACGGTAGCTCTCCAGGAGCAGGGTTGGAGACCCCTGGTAGGCCAATGTGAAATGCAGGGCTGACAATAGAACACATTTACAATGGAGAATTCATTAAAACTGTCTCTCTCTCTGTCACACACACACACACACACACACACACACACACACACACACACACACACAGAAATGAAAGGTTTAAAAATGCTTAATAAACAGTAAGCATACAAACACACACAGACATACGCAGAAATGAAAGGTTTAATAATACTAAATATACAGCACGCATGCGAACACGCGTGCACACACACACACACACACACACACACACACACACACTCACACTCACACTCACTTTGTTGCCGATATAAAATTGTGATTTTTCAAAGACATCCAAAATGGAGAATAGGTTAACAGATACATGTAGCCTACACAAAAATGAAATGGTTAAACTAACATATTAATACCCAATAAGCATGCTTATTTTTTATGAATTTTTTTGCGCATTAATCTGACAATAAATGTGGCACACCCAGTTTTTCTGATGCACATCCAGAGTCTCCTTTCTGGCTATGCTCCTGACCTGCACTGATTGATCTTAAAATATATCAATGCTTTTGATTTGTCTCAAGATGCGCATTAGTAATGTTCTTTTTCTAAGTCATGCTTCTAAAAAATACTTAAATGTCCTAATTGAACTATTGCTTAATCCTGGTTTAGCCTAAGCTCTGTCTGTGGAACCAGGCCTATAAACAATAATCTCTAGCTTCCGCTAACTGTCGTATGCGCGTTTACGATAGAGTGGCATGCATTCCAGTGGATGATTTAGGACGTAGGCGAAGCGAAATCTCCAGTTTTATATTATTACATACTTTTTACCTTTTATTTTATTACATACCTTATATATTTTATCCCGTGCCTTGTTGTGTGTAGTTAGGACACGGTGTAACAGAAAACATGCATATTTTTAAACTAGTGCTGTTAAATAAATTAATTGATTAATCGCATTTAAAATAAAAGTTTGTGTTTACATAATATATGTGGGTGTACTATAGGCTCACGATATATTTCGTATATATATGTTTATACAAATAAATTCACATGCATGTATATCTTTAAGAAATATGTACATGTATATATTAGGGATGTGACGAGATCCTGTGGCACGAGATCTCGCGAGATCCGATGTGTCTCGGGAGAACGTGACAAAGTATTTTGCAATGTTTACATTAGAGCTCCACAATTAATCATTAAAAACAGCCTGCAGTTATCCCTACTTAAGACTGTGTTTCTGCCATGTTTAACACAAACAAGACTCTAGAGAAGGTGGTAAAGGCTAGTATGGCATCACTTCACTTCGCAGAGCATTCATAGAGCATTATATTATCATACGACCGTCAGAACCGCATAGATATATATATATATATATATATATATATATACAAACCCGATTCCAAAAAAGTTGGGACACTGTACAAATTGTGAATAAAAAAGGAATGCAATAATTTACAAATCTCACAAACTTATATTTTATTCATAATAGAATAGAGATAACATGTCAAATGTTGAAAGTGAGACATTTTGAAATGTCATGCCAAATATTGGCTCATTTTGGATTTCATGAGAGCTACACATTCCAAAAAAGTTGGGACAGGTAGCAATAAGAGGCCGGAAAAGTTAAATGTGCATATAAGGAACAGCTGGAGGACCAATTTGCAACTTATTAGGTCAATTGGCAACATGTTTGGGTATAAAAAGAGCCTCTCAGAGTGGGAAGAGGATCACCAATTCCCCAAATGCTGCGGCGAAAAATAGTGGAGCAATATCAGAAAGGAGTTTCTCAGAGAAAAATTGCAAAGAGTTTGAAGTTATCATCATCTACAGTGCATAATATCATCCAAAGATTCAGAGAATCTGGAACAATCTCTGTGCGTAAGGGTCAAGGCCGGAAAACCATACTGGATGCCCGTGATCTTCGGGCCCTTAGACGGCACTGCATCACATACAGGAATGCTACTGTAATGGAAATCACAACATGGGCTCAGGAATACTTCCAGAAAACATTGTCGGTGAACACAATCCACCGTGCCATTCGCCGTTGCAGGCTAAAACTCTATAGGTCAAAAAAGAAGCCATATCTAAACATGATCCAGAAGCGCAGGCATTTTCTCTGGGCCAAGCCTCATTTAAAATGGACTGTGGCAAAGTGGAAAACTGTTCTGTGGTCAGACGAATCAAAATTTGAAGTTCTTTTTGGAAAACTGGGATGCCATGTCATCCGGACTAAAGAGGACAAGGACAACCCAAGTTGTTATCAGCGCTCACTTCAGAAGCCTGCATCTCTGATGGTATGGGGTTGCATGAGTGCGTGTGGCATGGGCAGCTTACACATCTGGAAAGGCACCATCAATGCTGAAAGGTATATCCAAGTTCTAGAACAACATATGCTCCCATCCAGACGTCGTCTCTTTCAGGGAAGACCTTGCATTTTCCAACATGACAATGCCAGACCACATACTGCATCAATTACAACATCATGGCTAGAAGAAGGATCCGGTACTGAAATGGCCAGTCTGCAGTCCAGATCTTTCACCCATAGAAAACATTTGGCGATCGTAAAGAGGAAGATGCGACAAAGAAGACCTAAGACAGTTGAGCAAATAGAAGCCTGTATTAGACAAGAATGGGGCAACATTCCTATTCCTAAACTTGAGCAACTTGTCTCCTCAGTCCCCAGACGTTTGCAGACTGTTATAAAAAGAAGAGGGGATGCCACACAGTGGTAAACATGGCCTTGTCCCAACTTTTTTGAGATGTGTTGATGCCATGAAATTTAAAATCAACTTATTTTTCCCTTAAAATGATACATTTTCTCAGTTTAAACATTTGATATGTCATCTATGTTGTATTCTGAATAAAATATTGAAATTTGAAACTTCCACATCATTGCATTCTGTTTTTATTCACAATTTGTACAGTGTCCCAACTTTTTTGGAATCGGGTTTGTATATATATATACAGTATATAGCCGAACTGACGCCTTTACATTGTCAGGATTCACAACCGCATTCAAAGCTGCACTGGACAAGCTTCGACTGGGCTCATTTATTTAAAAACGGGCTGTCAGCTGTGATAAAACGGCAAAAAGGTTTTATGATGCCATTTTTGATTCTGTCGCTCTCGTGTCCTGAATGCGGTTGTGACTTCAGCTGTTCATTCATATACAGATATCTTAAAAGTATCTTAACACTTGTATTCAGTGGTGTAGTCTAGTTTTTTGTAGTGAGTATACTGTGATTCTTTTCCTTCCCAGGCTCATACTCACCCGTACCAGAGCAGCCTCTCATAAGCACCACCACACTCCCTAAACAGGGCTCAACGCTTACTTTTATTTTCTGGAGCACTTGTGCAGCAAATTAAAAATTATAATAATTAGGGGCACAGTAAAAAAATTCAGGAGCACATTCTCCTCAATAACAAACATTTGCCTTCCCATTATGAAGTAATATTGGACTCCTTTAAGTGATTTACAGGGTCATTTTTTTCTAATTTTATTTGAAGTGTTACATTTCATGTTAAATTCAAAAGTGTATTTTTATAAGCTTTTTTTCAAAATGTCTAATTAAAAAAATGCAATAAGAAGAATAGGTTACCGCTCAAATAAAATCATTATTAACTAAATTAATTTGCACTACAGAAGAGGCACAGAACACAAAAGTGGCTTGTAGGTATTTACAGAGATTTAATGAGGCTCAGAGCTGGCTTGGGTGCAATTAACTTCATAAATTCATGTTGTGATTAATGTTTTCAATATAAAACGCTGAATATTCAATGATTTAAATAACTGAAGCTATACTTTAAAATGAAATTAAGACTGACGTTAGGTGGCAGCAAATTACTTATTTTATCACTGAATCATTCATTCAATTGATTTGTTCGAACGGTTGATTCATTCGGGAACAAACAAGTCCCTGCGTCCCAATGTGCACACTATCCACCCTATCTACCCCAAATAGTACAACGTATATTCTACCACGTACCAGGTAATGTTAGGATAGCATCTGCCTCGTTTTCTGCGGTAGGATGGCTTCATCCTTCTGGCTCATTTTCTGTAATTTCTATAATGTTAATGTTCCTGTCATCTGTTTGCAGTGTCACCCGAAGCAGCAGCAGCTTCAGGGGCAGGTTACGAAAACACTGAAAGGGTGTAGTTCGTTTCATACCTCCTTTGTTAGTTAATTTCAAGCTAAGCAATAGTTGTCAACAGAAATACGGCGTGATTGTCAGAAAGGCGATTGCCATAATACAGACTGGGTGAATTTATGAATGAACTTGTGAAAGGTCTGTCACAAAACAGTGTCGTTACGTATCCGCATACATTTTAAGTGGGTATACGCAAATCCCTGACCTTCCCTAGTGGATATACGGCGTATACCTGCGTATCACGTAGACTATACCACTGCTTGTATTGTAATGTTTATAATCTTCCGCCAGGATGTGGTGACAACCCATTTAAAACATGTATTTGACATTGAATCATTCATTCAGGAGTCTATATGACGTGAGACAATGACTCCTTCATTTATTTATTTTATTTTATTTTGTTCAAATGAATATATATATATATTTTTAAAAGACTCAAACAATGAACATTTTGTCAGAACCACTAGTAAATTACATTATTTTGTGAGAGAATCGTGATTTCCAATTTATAAAAAAACTGATTCTCAATTTATCCAGAATCGTGCAGCTCTAGTTTACATGTTATTTATTAGCCTACTGCATATAATTCATTAAAAAAGAACACAAATTTTAGAATTTGGATGCGATTAACCGACTGCACTAATTTAAAATGAAAGAACGTTCCATACACTGTAAAAAATATTTTTATAGTACGAAATCATTTTGAAAATAAAAATGATCTCATTATAGTATACATTGAAATATTATGTCTGTCTTTCTACTTAAAAATGTACATTTAACAATACTTCCCAATTTCTGTGTGATTTTTCTACATAAAATTTCTGTGAGTGTGTGTATATACAGTATATATTATCATTCATACACACATATTCCCTGTCACACTGTATTTTACCATAAGGCTTCTGACTGAGGACAGTTTGTGCTTGTAAGTTATTGTAGCGTACAGTGGGATGATTCGGAGCAAGTGGGGGAGCTATTTCCTGTGGGCCATTTCCTCTTCCTGTCTCTCTGAGTGACAAAGACCAGTGTGGGCTGGCTCTTCCTGTTCAGCAGGAAATGGGAACAGCTCTGAGCAGATCTAGACTGGCAGTGAAGGGCTGCTATGCGCGACCAGGCATCAGAAACAATCCACATCCTCAGGGCATGTAAACAGCGCTAGTCCATGCCAGACCTCGAGGACTCGACAAAACAAAAGATTTATTTTAATTGCTCACCCCAATCGACTGGTCATATCACACTTTTTGGATTTCATAAAAAAAGAAAACTTGTGATTACAAGCAGGGAATCCACCCACACTTTCCATTAAGAGTGAGAATGAAACTGTAGCGCTGCGTAAAAACAACTAAAAAACATTCCAATCCAGTGGGTGTGCAGGGTGGGGCTGAGGTGTGTCTGTGAGTGGGTCATTGCTACTGAACCACAGACATGTCTTCTCATCTGTTGCTCAAGTGTGTGTGTGACGTGGGAAGCTTTTACTCAGCTGTCTGTTCCTGTGGCGAAGCTGTGACATGCTAGGACATGTTCATCATACTGCAGCCGTAAGCTAATTTGCTTTAAACTACTTGCTAACATTCAGCATTCAAATAATTTGTGTTCAAAATAAACACATCTTTGGAAAACAAATGGGTTTTAGAGCACAACTTCAGCTGGGGTGTGGCTATGTTGTTGCTCAGATGTTCAAAGGGGTTTTCGGGTGGTTCCCATGCCGATGCTAGGGGGTTTCTGTGGTTGTCAGGGGTTTCTGGGTAATTCTTTGGTGTATTCGTTGGTTACCTACTAGGTCAGGTCAAAGAGTTACAGTATTATTCACATATAGTGGTGTGCGATATAGAAAATAAATGATATCTCAACATTTTTAGGATTTTTTCGATAACGATAATTAGACAATATTTTGCAGAGTGTGTTGTGCTGATATCTGACTACCGTGGACAGCTGCAGTTTATGATATTCTTCATATTCTGTCTGGTCAGTTTACATTAGTGATTAATTAATCTCTTCATTTAAGTTTAAATTGATTTTTATCTTTAATAATGCTTTTTTTAAGAAGTGTACATCTTTTGAGTCAAATTGTTACATTTAATCAGTCAATTAAGATAATACACATTTAGGCTGTTACCAAACAAATGAACAAAAATCAACTAAATTAATCTTTGCAGAAAAGGTTTTTACACACTGTTTAATGCAGTTCAGATGGATATGGAGTGCTTTAACCAGTTACAAATGCATAATTTTTGGACATTTTAAACATAAAAATTTAAATTTAAAATTAAAATTATTTAAAAAATGACAATAGATTTTAAATGTGAAATTAGGTGGCAGCACGTCACTGTTAACAAATGAGTCATGACTGAACCAAAATATTTAAGGGTTGATTCATTGATTCAACGGAATGAAACATATCTTGAATTATGCGATCATTCTTAATGCATTTTAATCGACTGAATCATGCAGTGAAAGAACACACTGTAAATGCGCACATGCACTGTTTAACCTGCCTCATCAACTTATTTAATTGATTTGTCACAATTATATCACTTATTCCATTTGTTGTTATTAACAATATGAAGTGCATTAAACATTATATTATGTCAAAGTTTCCTAAATTGGGGTTCGTGAAATAACTGCTGTAAGTCTTTGTCCCTATGTCCTATGTTTCCCTCCCTCTTGTACCCCTATTGGGTGTTTCCTGTTCTCGTCATTAGTTTATTAGTCCCTAGCCATGTGTCATTAATTATCTGGTTTTCCCCAGTGTTTATAAGCCCTGTGCTTCCCTGCCTCTGTGTCAGGTCATTATTGTCATTCAGTGTTCGTCTTACCTGTGCTCCATGTTCCCTGAGGTTATCATTAAACGATATTATTTGAAGAACTCCTTGTCTCCTCGTTCTCTTGCTCTGACGCTTTTGTGACAAAAGAACGGAACAAACTGACAGGAAGCAGCGTCCCTCCTTCCCGTTTTGTTTTCGTCTATAGAAGTTTTTTTTGTTTTCCCTTTTCCTCCCGCTGCACGTTTCGCCGCCCTAGCCCGTCACAATCTCCCATTCTTCGAATTCTGAGGGCTCGCCGCAGCGACAGCATTGGAGGACGCCACCATCAATTCGCTGTTCTGGCTCGGGCCCAACTATCATCGCCCCTTGGACCTCCCAGACACCACGGGAATAAGTTGGAGGGAAGATGTTTTCCGTTGTCTGGGGAGTGTCCGGGCTGGAGTCAGGACCAGCTCCTTGACAGCGCTGTCAAGTGCCTGCTCTTCCTGAGCGCCAGAATGAACCAGCTTCTACTTCCCCCAATATTTTTTTGGGGTAGTATGGCTCCAGCCGTAGAGGTCGGGGAGGGGGCTCCTAATGGCCTCCTAATTCCCTGGATCTGCCAGGCCGCCCAAGTCCCAGGATCCGCCATGGCTGGCCGAGTCCCCTGCTCCATTGTGGGTCCAGAACGGGACGCTGCCCTGAACGCAGGGCGCTGCCCTGAAGACCTTCTGTTCCCGAACTCTGCCCCTTGAGGCCTCCAGAGCGCTCACCTTAATTATCAGTCTTTTATCCCTATGTCCTGCTTTTCCCTCCCTCTTGTGCCCACTGTTCCCTCTAAGCTGCACACTTCTTCCGCCGCGGCCGTGCAGAGAAATAATGTGCCGTGCACAAGCAAAAAAACTTGTTGGGGAGCCATTTGATTGAATTCTAGTAAAAAAAAAAGGAAAAATCGCAGTGTTCTGACAACCCGCTATAGAGTTGATGTCTCTATAGAGTTAGAACCGGTGAATGCGGTTAGCAGGTTTCATAGAAAGACTGAAAGATAATGATGTGCGCCAAATGAATCGCCGTAGAAACCGAATACTTCAGTGGTTGCAGAGGAAATAGCTCAAATCGAGAGCCATGGCAGAGCCAACGCAAACGCAGTGACGCGTGAAATAAAACGTCCTCATGTATTAAAGTAGAGTGGCTTGATTAAGTGCTGGAAATAGCAGAGGATGGGCACAGAATAGTAACAAAACTCTGAGACATTTAGATATAGTCACACACAGGTGTATTGTGCAAACTACACTTCATAGGGATGTTTAGATGGCTATATAAGAATTCACATGTTCAAGTTTTTTTAGCTTACAGATCTCAGTTTAAATGCTTCAGTTTGTTTTAATATTAGTATATTACATTTGGCTATATCATAAACCTTATAAATAATTGACCTTGTTTTTTAATGGACTCTCCTATGCTCATCAACGCCGTATTTATTTGATAAAAATACAGAAAAAATAATGTAATTGTGAAATTTTGTAATAAAAGTAAACTCTCTGGTAACCTAAAATGTACATAATTTAGTTTAGTTTTTTGTGTGTGCGCTGTACAGGTCTGGTATGATGAACGTTTTGCTCAGGGGACCGAAATGTCCGCCCAATAGAGAAAAGTTTTGCTCAGCAAGACCATTGCTTGTGCCCATATTGGGTGTTTCCCGTTCTCGTCATTAGTTTATTAGTCCCTAGCCATGTGTCATTAATTATCTAGTTTTCCCCAGTGTTTATAAGTCCTGTGCTTCCCTGCCTCTGTGTCTGGTCTTAATAGTCATTCAGTGTTCGTCTAACTCCTGTGATTCAAGTTCCCTGTGTTCGGATAAATAAAAGGGATTATTGAATTTTCTCCTTGTCTCAAAAAACATGTTTTTAAATTGACAACAATCAAAAAATGTGGGAATCTGATTACGTAATCAAGGTAGTGGGCTACTTCAAAACCATAATTTTTTTTACCTCTCCTGGCCTAGCGGGTCCCGTAGGGAGCAGTGTGACGATGTGTGACACGGAAGAAAAACTCATATAAGTCCATATAAGTCCGGTAAGCACAGCGGAAAGGCTAGCCAAGACCAAGTATTGCTGCAAGCTACCGTTTGGGAAGCCGGACATTGTCTAAGCTTATTCTGGAGGTGTGTGAAGCCATATGTTTTTACAGCAGTTTTTACTTCAGCTACCTTGTGAATCGATACCCCACGGCAGCGTTTCCACCTTGCGGATAAACTAATTACTGCAAGAGAGTTTAATGCGCATGTGCGACCTGCGTTTACAAAGTATGCGTGGTTACAAAAATCCAGGGTGCACATACAGTACGCGCGTACTATTCTGATGACGAAATTTTCGTCACGCACACTGTACGCTGTCCCTCACGTACACGTACAAAGTTAAGTATACTTTGGCCTTAGGGTTTCAGCACCACAGGGAAACATTGGAAGATCCGAAGCTCGCATCGGTTTTATGGGGTTTGTGCTTCAAAAATGGATAAACGATGTGCCTGGGGTACTTGTAACACTGATTACAGGTATCCTGAGAGGATGGGCAATATCATTTATTTTATTACATTTCCTGAATCCAAACAAAACAGAGCAAAATATCCCTAAGTATTCAACCTTAATACAAAAGAAGACAAAAACATACATTTTCTGGTTGTCATACACTCATTAAGTAAACATTTTCATCTGCTGAATGTTGATGTTATCCCTGTGCTTTAGCAAGGTATCTCAGGCTAAAACTAGCTAACAGTTAGTGAGTCCATGCTAATGTACAAACCTAAATAGCAGACTGTTCTCGCGTCTTGTACAGTGTAGGTAAAAAACACATAAACGAGGGTCTACATTTAAGTGCCTCTCCATATTAAACTGGTTAAATGTACATTCATTTAATCATACCCTGCGATACATGAAGTGTTGATCCTGCAGTTTGTTATCCGTGATTTTGATGACCGATCGTAATATGAGACTTCTCCCGCTTGCATTGTGATCTGTAAACCCTCGCTTTGAGTTACCCACCGTATTTATTTTTAAATATTTTATAAATCCCTCCATGGAATATTTAATTCACATTTGGTGGCCTTCTGTGTCCAAAATTGTGCAAAGACATCGTGGGACAAGGTTTTCACACAGCAGCTCTCATTGTAAGACAGTGAACAACTCGTTTTGTTTGTCCGAGGGAGAAACAGTAACTAAGGGGGCGGGGCTTACCGATAGGTCAATTGTTCAACTGACAAAGCATCTTTCTGAAAAAAACACATTCAATAGACAAAACTTTTACAAAAGCAGTTTTGAAAGTTATGTCTTGAAAAGTAGGCCTATGTGATCTAGGACCTTCATACAGTCTATGGCAATGTAAAGCCTCATTTGCATCCGCATGAAGTTCAATATGGCCTCCAGCCTGACTAAGGTCTATAGTAATAGTGGTGCTTGTCCTATCAATCACTACTAATAATGACCATGTGATGCTAATCTCCAGCTGGTCATAGAGGCTCTAACAGCCAGGGGTGTTTTTTTTACGCCATGTATCCCGTCAACGCCCCCCAGCCAGGGAAGGAAACGCAAGAGAGACGGCTCGGCTCTGGAGCCCACTGTTTATGCAGCAGCATCCTGCCCATCGGCCCGCTATCCACCGACAACATGCACACACACACACACACACACACACACACACACACACACACACACACACACACACACACACACACACACACACACACGAATAATCACACACAAAGCTCTCTCACTACCTCAACACACAGGTGTTGCAGTGCACACACTGACGCAATAATCACTGCACACACTGATGCAACAAGACTCCACACATACACGCTTACACAAAGCACTCAGATTTGCTCAGATAAAGACAAAAATAGAAAAATGGAAATGACGGATGTGAGAGAAAGTAGACAAATCAAGGAGAAAAACGAAAATGTGTAGTGCAAGTAAAACAAAAATAAAGTGCAATGGTTAGCTTAGCAGTTAGCATACGTATTATTGCATTGTGAATTGCTATCACTGTTCATAAAAGTGGCATTAAGTTAATCTTTCTCCCAAACTGAATTTTTGTTGCTGACACACAGCAGACTGATATGTTTAGAAGGAGGCCGTGGTGATTAATTTTGATGTCTGTCCATTGTTATTACACTGAGCTACAAAAGACTCTGACCCATTGTGTGTGGCTCCGTTCGCACTGCGACGGCATCTGAGCTTCTCCTCCCATCCACTATTTATGTGTCCGAACACATTGTACTGTATGAGTGACTGAAACCCAGTGAGCTGCTTGGGCTGTCTGCTTCCTACGTAGGCAGCGGACTTCTAAGGCAGTATTCTAATTGGAATATTGAAATGGAACAATCTACATCAGGGCCAACCCGTATATTGATGTCACAGAGGGCCCTGATGTGTCTGCAATGAGGAGGTACATAATAAGGGACAATATACACAATGGATAAGTAAATACAGAACACTAGCAAATACATGCATAATTTGTTTTCTTTATTTTTGCAAATAACTGCTATTTAACAGGTCTTTGTATATATTTATTGTTTCTATATATGTTTGGTTATTTTAATACACATTAGGTGTTGTATATTTTTGAATAGACCCTATTTAAATTGTTTTATAGTATATTTTATTATATTCATTTTCATTTATATGTGACCCTGGACAATAAACCCAGTCATAAGTAGCATGGCAATATTATATTTGTAGCAATAGCCAACAATAGGCTACATTGTATGAGTCAAAATGATCAATTTTTCTTTTATGCCAAAAATGATTAGGAATTAAATAAAGATCATGTTCCACGAAGATATTTAGTAAATTTCCTACTTTAAATATATCACAACATTTGGACAACTTTAAAGGCATTTTTCTCAATATTTAGATTTTCTTTGCACCCTCAGATTCCATTTTCAAATAGTTGTATTTCGGCCAAATATTGTCCAAGCTTATTTATATAGCTTTCAGATCATATATAAACCTCGATAAAAAATACATACAATAACATATGTATGTAAGAAACTATATAGATTTGAAAACATTTTGGATATGGAAGCAAACTATTTCAAATGCTGCTTTACCAATTTAGCATGACTGCTACCTTTCCTGTAGCTACACTGCTAGCAGATGGTGTTAGCAATAGCAAGATCGGGTTTGTTTCTCAGGGAACATATGAACTTATATAATATATGCTTTGAATGCACTGTACAGAAGCTAACTGGATGTAAGATACTTGTTTTTAAATATAAATATTTTTTTAAGCCAGTCAGTTTGGCTATAATGTATGACAGATGATGCATAAAAGAAAATACAACGTTTGATATGGAGCTCACATCAGTGCGCTGAGTAAATGTGATTCACGTCTTTACAGTCCAACAGGATACAGACTCATCGAGCTCATCTCGCACAACAGCCTGTGTTATGATAACACACACACTCACACACATCTGAAATGCTTCAGGGAATCAGTGTGAGCTGTCTCAGAGGTACGGGCACCACCCGATGTCCTTTAAAAGAAAAGTTCACTCATGAATGAAGGATACTCTCGTCATTTACTGTTTTAAATGATGTCTTGTTATATAAAAAAAAATGTTGATCATCATCAAAAGTAAAATAAATAAAACATTTTAAAAAGTCAGATTTTTCTACATCATCCATCCCTTGCTTTATTCAGAATATATGCAAAATAACCGGCGTGACGGCCTGACGCTAGGTGAAACTCAATGTAAAGGGGGTGTTTTGCATAAATCATGCAAATTTCTGTGTAAGAATGGGGTTTTCTTCCTTTTTCTGTCTCATTTTGCTCATTTTCCCCTCAGTTCTGCCTGCAGGAAGTGCAGAGCGAGTCAGTGTGCGTCTTCTCCGATTATTTAAATCGCTTCTCCAGAAATTAGCACGTAATATGATGATTCAGTGAACTGACGTAATGTAGCAAAATGCTGGATGACAAATTTTTATTAGATATTTACTCACATTTAATTACGTTCTGACTCTGAGAAGTAAAATAGTTTGTTCTAACTAGAAACTAACATATTTACCCAGTAAGTGTGTGTGCTATGTATTTTTAAACGTATCATTATGCTGTTATCTTAGCAACATGCTAACGCCAGACTCCACTTAATTAGTTGAGAATTGAGCCTTAAATGCAGTAGATATGACTTGTGTGCGTTGTGAATATAAATAGACTAGCTTTACTAGCCTAGCTTTGACAGCAAAGCAGTTTTGGATCAGTGATTGTGTGTGTGTGTGTGTGTGTGTGTGTGTGTGTGTGTGTGTGTGTGTGTTGTCGTTTAAGGCCTGCGTAATTGCTGTCGTCAAATCAATTCTCCTGTTGTCATCACACACACTTCAATTTCCATTTCAATGTAATCTTTTTAGAAAGCAGGTTTTGTGTGTATACAGGTGCATCTCAATAAATTTGAATGTCGTGGAAAGGTTCATTTATTTCAGTAATTCAACTCAAATTGTGAAACTCGTGTATTAAATAAATTCAATGCACACAGACTGAAGTAGTTCAAGTCTTTGGTTCTTTTAATTGTGATGATTTTGGCTCACATTAAACAAAAACCCACCAATTCACTTTCTCAACAAATTAGAATACTTCATAAGACCAATACAAATTTTTTTTTTGGTGAATTGTTGGCCTTCTGGAAAGTATGTTCATTTACTGTATATGTAGTACTCAATACTTGGTAGGGGCTCCTTTAGCTTTAATTACTGAATCAATTCGGCGTGGCATGGAGGTGATCAGTTTGTGGCACTGCTGAGGTGGTATGGAAGCCCAGGTTTCTTTGACAGTGGCCTTCAGCTCATCTGTATTTTTTGGTCTCTTGTTTCTCATTTTGCTCTTGACAATATTTCATAGATTCTCTCTGGGTTTCCGGTCTGGTGAGTTTGCTGGCCAGTCAAGCACACCAACACCATGGTCATTCAAACAACCTTTGTTGCTTTTGGTAGTGTGGGCAGGTGCCAAATCCTGCTGGAAAATGAAATCAGCATCTTTAAAAAGCTGGTCAGCAGAAGGAAGCATGAAGTGCTCCAAAATGTCTTAGTAAACGGGTGCAGTGACGTTGGTTTTCAAAATACACAATGGACCAACACCAGCAGATGACATTGCACCCCAAATCATCACAGACTGTGGAAACTTAACACTGGACTTCAATTAACTTGGACTATGAGCTTCTCCGTCCTTCCTCCAGACTCTAGGACCTTGGTTTCCAAATGAAATACAAAACTTGCTCTCATCTGAAAAGAGGACTTTGGACCACTGGGCAACAGTCCAGTTCTTCTTCTCCTTAGCTCAGGTAAGACGCCTCTGACGAAAACTGTAGCCAAATTCCTTGACACGTCTGTGTGTGGTGGCTCTTGATGTCTTGACCCCAGCCTCAGTCCATTCCTTGTGAAGTTCACCCAAATTCTTGAATCGATTTTGTTTGACAATCCTCATAAGGCAGCGGTTCTCTCGGTTGGTTGTGCATCTTTTTCTTCCACACTTTTTCCTTCCACTCAACTTTCTGTTAACATGCTTGGATACAGCACTCTGTGAACAGCCAGCTTCTTTGGCAATGAATGTTTGGGGCTTACGCTCCTTGTGAAGGGTGTGAATGATTGTCTTCTGGACAACTGTCAGATCAGCAGTCTTCCCCATGATTGTGTAACCTAGTGAACCAAACTGAGAGACCATTTTGAAGGCTCTGGGAACCTTTGCAGGTGTTTTGAGTTGATTAGCTGATTTTCATGTCACCATATTCTAATTTGTTGATAGTGAATTGGTGGGTTTTTGTTAAATGTGAGCCAAAATCATCACAATTAAAAGAACCAAAGACTTAAACTACTTCAGTCTGTGTGCATTGAATTTATTTAATACACAAAATTATTTATAAAATTATATACATAAAATCAATGTACTATAAAATATAATTTAAGTAGGATCTATTCATATAAATGCAAACAAAAACATAAATATAAGCATTAACTCTATACAATATCATAAATTAATTCTAAAATTATATATACATTTAAAAAGAATAGACTATAAAACAAAAATACAACACCTGAAATATATTTAAAGAAAAAAATATTATAAATATAAACAATTGTTATGAAAAATTATAGATTAATTAAATAATGATATGGGACATTGGAGCACAAAAGCAGTCATAAGTAGTATGGGTATATTTGTAGCAAAAGCCAACAATACACTGTATGAGTCAAAATTATAAATTTTTCTTTTAGGCCAAAAATCATTAGGATATTAAATACAGATCATGTTCCATGAAGATATTTAGTAAATTTCCTACCTTGTATATATATCAAAACTAAATTTGTTTATTAGTAATATGCATGCTAAGAACTTCATTTGGACATAGATAATTTTCAAGATAATTTTCTCAAAATTTAGATTTTGTTGCACCCTCAGATTCCCAATATTCAAATAGTTGCATCTCAGACTAATTTTGTCCTATCATAACAAACCATACATCGATGGAATGCTTATTTATTCAGCTTTCATATCATGTATTTCAAAAAATGTATCCCTATGACTGCTTTTGTGATCCAGGTCACATATTTGAAATAGAAAAATTGAAAACTAAATTTTTGTTTTTAAATTAAAGTTTTGTTTTCATGTGAATCCCAAGACAGAGTAAGGTCATTTTCTAACTTTTGCGTGATGGTTACACGAGTCACTAAATTCAAATTTTTAAGAAAATCAACAACATTGGCATCAATGTTTTTACCAAAACAAACACATATAACTTTTTGAGTTTGCATTGTATAAGATTTCTCATTTTGATTAACTCGAACATCCTTGTCTGTCCATCAACGGCTGGCGTCTGTGCTGATATCGAATCCCAGAAAGGGTTATTTTTGCACAAACACCACACGTCATGTTCACCAAACATCATATGCACAGATAAATACGAAGGACAGGAAATGCAGGCCTATCTGTGAGCTTTATGCATTCAGCGCACAAAACCAGCCTCACACTTGAATGGAGGTGTCATCTCTGACGTCACGAACCGAGACAGCAGTCAGCACATTCATGTTCTAAAAAAACACCTTGTTAGCTTCTCTTGCTGTTTTTCCAGTTCATCAGGGACATCTTGCTAATGTGTGAAGAAACAGTGTGTCTGAAAACTACGCCCAGTCTCGCCACACCGTTGCTAGACCGAAAGTAGATAGAGGAACACCTTTAGCTTTGTGTGAATGTGTTTGTTTGGATCCGTAGATTGGGATTTGTCATTGTCACCCATCGGTCCCATTATGTAGCACACCGGAAGTGACCCGTTTGCTTCATCGTTAATCACAAACACATACACAAACTGCCATTACTCACCTCTGAGGCCTCCATAGATCAGTGTGCAGTCTGATACAGCAGCACAGACTGTACCGGTATTTTACACTTTTGTCACCGAAAACCATGTGCTTCAACAAAATGTTGTTTTTGTGACGTCATTAAATCTATTAAAACGTCTACTTAAATCTATATAAAAGTTTGGGGGCTTTTAGTCGATGTCTGTTAGTTTTGAGGGTAAAAAAATACCAGACTGAATCTTATGAAAAAAACAACAACGTATTTATTTGGAAAAACATACACTACAGTTCTAAGTTTTGGGGTTGGTAAGATATTTCAAAAAGAAAATTTCACCAAGGCTGCATTTTTTCATAAAAAATACAGTAACATAAGACATATTTTGAAATATTATTACAATAACTGATTAACTTTTGATGTATATTTTAGAATGTATTTTGTTGCTGTGATGCAAAGCTGGATTTACAGCGTCATTACTCGTGTCACATGATCCTTCAGAAATCATTCTAATATACTATACTATAATATATTTTGTATTTGTTTGATGAATAGAGAGTTCTTAAGAACAGTGTTTATTTGAATAGAAATGATTTGTAATGGTAATAGCAATTTGCACAAGTCTATTGATAAATGTAACGCATCACTGTTGAATATTTATTAAACTCTAAAATATTTATAAATCATAATATTTGTTGTGCTGTCTTTATGTACATTTAAATAAAAAATACAGTTTTACGATATTACAAAGACAATCACTACTGAAAATAATGGCACTTATTTTAAAAAGTAAAGCATCCAGGCTCATTATGTAAATCAATTTAGTTATATAAGTAGAATTTACTTAATTATTATGAAAACAATGTCATAATGCAAAAACTCTTAATGGTGCTTAAAATATTATTCACTTTCCTTATTCAAAACTTAATTATTATTTATTACGGGTGAAACCTGTACATGTTTTAATTAGCTTATTATGACCAAATAAACCAGATAAATGCATTTTAAATTAATAAAACAGACTAATATATTCCTGACTCAACAGGATCATACCCTTTTTGTCAAATAAAATGCACTTTATAATAAGAATATTTTAATTGAGAACATTTTAACTGAATAGTTATCCATTGACAAATGGCAATTTCAGACAAACGGGTCCTGCTTTGGAAACTCACTGTATTTGTGCTTGATTTTATTCTGACCCGACTCTTTTTCATTTATTTCACTCATCCGTCGATTCTCATCAGAGCCTCCTCACCTTTGACACCTGATCACCACAAACATCTCACCGCTGCATGAGTCAGTGCTGGCCTTGATGCTTATCCAAGATCAGTATCGATTCTTCCTTGAGGACTGACAAAACGACTGTCTACTTGATCACAGATGACTTCTTCAAAGAACAAGAGCAAACAGGACGCGTTTGTGTGTGTGTGTGTGTGTGTGTGTGTGTGTGTGTGTGTGTGTGTGTGTGTGTGTGTGTGTGTGTGTGTGTGTGTGTGTGGCATGTTTACGTGGTTTATGAGGACACAAATTTGTATAATGACATGGGTATGACATAGGTATTACAAGGAGAAGGTGATTTATGAGGACATTTTCAGTGTCCCCATAATTTAAAACGCTTATAAATCATACAGAGTGAGTTTTTTTGAGGGAAAATATAAATGCACCGTCTCCTGTGAGGGCTAAGTTTAGGTGTAGGGCAATAGCACATACAGCTTGAACAGTATAAAAACCATTACGCCTATGGAAAGTCCCCGTAAACCATAAAAACCAACGTGTGTGTGTGTGTGTGTGTGTGTGTGCGTGTGAATGAGCACATGACCTCATCTGTCAATAACTGCAAGCTGGTATAGACAGCCTTTTCTGTGGAACACAAAAGGAGAAACGGTTTAATGTTTCCATGTACGCATGTATGCATGTGTTTAATTTCTTTGTATTAATGTATTTATTTAGTTAGCTACCTTCTGGGTCTTCTATCAGCAGTCTTGTCCTTCAAAGTAGCTCATGTCAAGACCAGAAACACGCACGTGTGCTGTAGCCTATATGACTCACAGGACGCGTGCATTATTGATATGCATGTAGAGTTATTGCTCACGACATTGAACTGTGAGTCACGCCACACTGGAGCTCTGTGGGAAGTGATAAGTCACGCAGAAAGTTATCAGTCAATCCCTGCAGTTTATAATTGATGCCAGTGACACAGGGCAAGGAAATCAGAATCTCGAATGCATGTAATATTAATAAGAATATCGCACATTCAGTCTGAGAGCAGCACCTGTTGGGCTGTAGGTGCACACCAACTGTGCTACAAAAACGTATAGTGGTGTTATTTATTCGGTGATCACTAAACAATGTAATTTAATAGAGCTGGGCCGCCATCTAGTGGTGGGAATATAGTATGACAACTTTTGGCACTAGCCCTACCTTTTTCGCAAAGCAGAAGCAAGCAGGTAAATAACTATTCGAATCTTTTATTTGCTTTGCTTTTCCACCGTTTTGAACTTTAAGTTTCAGCTGTAAAATCAGTTGTGTTTGTAGAATGTATAAACCAATAAACATTTTGAGTTCATGCACTCCAAACAAATGTCTTTTTAGTAAATTATAAAAACACATGGTTCATTAACACAACCCCAATTAATAAGTTGACTAATTTCATAACATTTGAAACAAGATCATGTTTTGCTGACATTACATTTGATGTAATCTAAGAAAATGTTAATGTAAATTAATTTAAATAATTCTTAATCCGGGCCTGCTCAGAAGCCTGTCCGAAATCAGTTTCACGAGGTGCCTTCGTGCAAAGCGCTGCCTGCAAAGTCGTTATGGCAAGATAATTTTCGGACGCAGCCTCTGTTGCAATGCTCATTCGTTACAAAGTGCTTTCGCACCTTCAGTGCTTGGCCACTAACGAAGTACAAAAAAATGGTTTGGTAAAGGATGGACAGCATTCTTTTTATTATCATTTATGCCATTGTTTACAATACAAGTGGAGCACATCCGAGCTGAGGGGCGAGACATTCAGACGCGCAGTAGCCTATATGGTCTGCACGGGCTTTAAACTGAAGGCCGGTGTCGTGCCGAATTCTGCACCCTGCCAAATTAGGCATCCCCTAGTATTGGTAGGTTTAGGCGTAGGTGTGGGGGAGGGGTTAGGATTAGGCAATCAGGTAGCGATTTCAATGAGGGGATGCATAATCTGGCAGGGGTGCAGATTTCGGCACACACGTCGACCCGAGCGGCACAGTTAAATTTAGAGCCCGAACCCGAAATCTTTTCACCCCCACAACGAATAAACAATTAAAAAAATCCTGCATTTTACGATTGCATGTAGCGGTCAGTAAACAAATACACGAAACAGATTAATCAAGGCTCGGCCATTTCACAAGGCAAAAAAACAAAACACTTACAGTTATGAAAGTTTATGAACAGTTTATGAAAGTTTCTCTCTCTCTCTAGGAGAAAATTATTGGTCATCCAATCTTTTATATTTTTAACACACTCCGTTAGCTTAGATCATTTAGAAGTTTCATCTGTTCTTGTTGAGATTAGTTGAGTATCATCAGCATAACAATGGAAACTAATCCCGTATTTTCTAAAAGAGAAAAGTCAAACCAAAACATTTATTTGGCCGGCTGCAGTAAATATCATAAACCTCACCCTCTCTATGTAAACGAATAAAGCCAAATTACACTTTAAATATTTTCCCTCCCAAAAATGGTTTATTTTAGGTAGTTCTTATAACACTTAAGTGTTCAAGTGTTGATTTTTATTATAAGTTTGGATTTAGTTAGTTATTTGATCCTATAAAACAACGGAAACTGCAGCTTCACCTCACAGTCACTACTGCACAGACTCTTGCTTCAGATTTGTTCATCAGCAGCGTCCTATGGAAGGGGGATGAGGCCAAAAGTCTTTGAATGGGATGAGTGAAATCTGAGCGAGTCAACATCCACAGTTTATCCTCATTAACGCAACAACATGCACATCGGCCAATGAAACTGCTGCATTTAACGTGATGGTATGTTGGTATTTACCCATCAGACATCATGTTTATTCATGAAAGACGTTGTAATGGTACAACTGGTATGCAAACATCAGACATTATATTTGTTCATGAGGGATAAAGCATCGGTACGTTAAGTGTGATGCCAGTCTTATGCCATGTCCTTTTTAGTTAGTTAGTTCAACCTTCTTTCTCAGCTGGAAAAGTCTTAGTTCACATTGCTAAAGTAATTTACTCTAGCACAATAGACATCGGTGAAGCAATATCTCAATAAACTAAATCAAGAATTAATATGTGGTTAAATCTAATGATAAATCTGCTTTATAATCGAATTATTACATGTTCAAACATGGCCAAAATGAGAGCGTATGTAGAGACACGTGTTAAATTGTCATCCGAATATGGTAAAACTGGGCGTCTTTACATATAATAAAGAAATGTGGCAACAACTGACACATGAACAGGGCCAGAATGTGCATTTATACACACACACACACACACACACACAC
The DNA here is from genome assembly GCA_027564155.1 of Gymnocypris eckloni scoliostomus. Lineage (NCBI taxonomy): Eukaryota > Metazoa > Chordata > Actinopteri > Cypriniformes > Cyprinidae > Gymnocypris > Gymnocypris eckloni. The sequence goes on from CM050422.1 coordinate 36,978,447, forward strand.
AAAGAAAAGCTCTCAAAATTGCTGTGTTATTGCGGATAAACAGTGTGTGCTGACACAGGAAAATTCCACATGTTCAGTTTGAAGAGTTTTGGCCCGTCCACCTTCCATAGCTGGAAACTTGTGACATTTTGGCCTCACTTCTCTACAGCAGAAGGAAGTAAAGTGAATACATGTCAATCCGCTGGCATCTGGTTGGCTAAAGAGTAGAGGCTGCCAGGAAAGTCTTAAAATGCACACAAATCCAGTGCAAATTACACATGGATGAAGATTAGCAAATTCTGATTCAATAATAAACCTGTCTGACTGAAAGTCACACTGCTCACTGGAAGCTCAGCTTGATTCGGATTCAAAGTTTGGTAAAGTATGTGTGTTAGGGGTGTGGAGCTATGATAAAGGTCAGTCATTCATCAAACTCTGATCTTTGGACTCATTGTGTCCAAACTGCCAACTGGAAAGGCTGAGGTCATTTTAAAATATCATAAAATTGAGGAATCAATGGTGATATACGTTTGATATTTATTTTCATTAATTTTTGCAAACACCACAGAGAGAAATAGCATGTTCAAAGATACTAGTTATTTGCCTATGATCATAAAACTGTTTGCTCTGTCTTTAGGTCTCAGTTTTCAATCATGTTACAGCAGATTTTAGCCCAAGTAAGAATAATATCCAATATATCTGTTCCACGTTATGAGCACATTTTACTGAAAGTTGCACTGCTCACTGAAAGCTCTGCTCGATTCTAAAGCAATGTTTTGTAAAGCATCAGTAACCAATGGGTGTGGTGTATACTTACAGATCAATTACGTAATCTTTCAGTGTTGTATATTTAGACAGTCCGCCTGTAAGTCCACTGATTTGTGTTGTTTCAGCTCTACAATCTTCAAACTCCAGTCTAAAGGAACTGGACCGGACTAACAATAACTTCAGGATTAAGGACCGAAGCTGCTTTCTAAGAAGCTGCCAACAAGAGAAGCTGAGGTAATTTTAAAATCACATATCTCGTCGCTGTTGAATGGAAACCTTAAACGCTCTACTTTTCAGGAAATGTGAAAAACCCTATAGTTTCAGAATAATTAAACACTGTCATCATATTTGGCATGCGTCATTATATTAATAACATTTAACCAAAATCGAGCTCAAATGGAGTTAATAAGGTTTTTGACCAGTAAATGTCATTCTGTGTTTTGTCCATCATCAGAACAGCTGCATATGAGGAAGTAAGTGCAGCGCTTTACAGTTTTCATCAACTTAAAGGCTACAATGTTTATTGTAGCTAAATAAGGGCTAAGGAATTCATGTTGTTGAATGCATTTGTTCAAAATCTCATGTTATAAAAGATAAAAAGGCGGTATTTCTTTGACTAAATGGCAAACGCTAGACGAAGGCACTATTTTTCTCTCCTCAAATACTTAGAACATTAGCCTTTAGTGTTTTTTGAGTAAAGAAATGAATGTACGTATTCAAACAACCAGTTCTTTATTTACCCTTGCAAACAAACAAGCCATTTCCAAACCGTGTGCAAGATGGAGACCCGGACGTGGGGTGGAGCTATGAGGTTTTGCAGTTTGAGGATCCAATGGAGTTAATAATGTTCCGTCACAAGGCCTTTTTAAGACTTTCCGTTGGTTAAATAGTTGTTAAATCCACAGACAGACATAAAGACTGACCAATAGCACTGACTTAAGAAAAATACAAATATGGAAATGAATAAGGTAATATTGAATAACCCAGTATGAATAACCCAACAACAATAACAGAGATTGCCATCATATTTACATGGCGAATGTTTTCCGATATTAAACAGATTATCAAAGGTTTTATTGTATTAGTACTGTAAGAAAGTGAAAGTATTTTAAAAGTACAGAATAGCATATAGGCTTTGCCTTGATATCAACTTTGATGATGAGTTACAAGAAAACAGACTGAGACATCAAAAACCGCTGGCCAGGACGGTCTCATGATGATCTAAGTGAAATAAGGTGAAGATTGGACCAATGGTCCAGGATAGGGGTGTCAGACTCAGCTCCTGGAGGAGCGTTCAAGGCCCAGAAAGGTAGTACAGACATTGTTAAAACAGTCCATGTGACATCAATGGTTCATCCTAAATTGTATGAAGCTACGATAATACTTTTTTGTGTGCAAAGAAAACAAAAATGACTTTATTAAACAATTTCTTCTGCTCCGTGTCAGTCAACGCGTGTTCACGAGAGTATCACGACGCATGCATGGTACTCTCCTGAACGCACGTCGAAGATGAACAAAGGTCTTACAGGTTTGGAACGACATGAAGGAGAGTAATTAATGACAGGATTTTCATTTCTGGGTGAACTATCCCTTTATTAGTATTTTTGTTTTTGGTGGTGGTGTTGAGTCCAATGAATAGAACATGACACATTATGCTTTTCTTTTTCTTCGACAGTGTGGAACATGGAACACAGCGGAGAGAATATGAGTAGAGAAGAACTCCTAAAATGTAGGTCTACACATACATTTTTTCACAGTACACATTTTACAGAAGACCACAATAAAATCTGAAGTACAAAATGTTGGCTGTGTACATGTGGTCAAAAATATTTATGTAGAACCAAAAAGTAGATCCAAGACCAATGTGATTCTTGAACATATTTTGTGGTCTTGATTGTGTTCTCTTTTCTTTTTGTGCAGATTTCTGTGATCTGACACTGGACCCAAACACAGTACACAATCTCCTGTCTGTTGCAGACGGCAACAAAAAGTTGGTGCGTAATCCAGATCCAATGATATATCCTGATGACCCAGAGAGATTTGATGGCCTTCCGCAGGTTCTGTGTAAAGAGCGTCTGTCTGGACGCTGTTACTGGGAGGCTGAATGGAGCGGGTTGGGTGATATGGTCGTGTCATATGAAGGAATCGGCAGGAAAGGAGAAGGTTGTGAAAGCAGGTTCGGAGCCAATGACAAATCTTGGATTCTGAGCTGCTTCGGGGAGAAACTGATTGCCTGGCATGATAATGTAGGAGCACACATTCCTCCCCCAGCACCTCCCCTAAACAAAGTAGGAGTGTATGTGGACGAGCCGGCCGGGATTCTGTCCTTCTACAGCATCTCTGACACAAACACACTCAGACATTTATACACATTCAACACCACATTCACTGAGCCCATCTATGCTGGATTTGTGCTGTATACTAATTCAGTGTCTCTCTGTGAGGTTTAAAACACAGGACGAGTAATTTCAATTCACTGAGATCTACAGTGGCCCCAAAAATATTTGCACTCTTTAGACACAACTAATAATATCAAAACAAGTGCCCTTTATTTTAGAGCACAAGTACACTTTTCAACTAAACCGTCACAATTGCGGTTTATTTGTAGTTGTTTATGAAATGTAGCCAACTATTTGTTATTGTTGCTCTGTAGCTGGCAGTATAAGCTTCTACTGTGGGTAATGTTCTTCTAAATGTTTTCTTTGCTTGTTTATGATTTGTTTATAATTTCTTCATTAGATAGGCCTGGTTTCCATGAGAAAGACAGTTTACCTTTTGGTAAATTCAACCTTCTTTATTCCCTCGTAAGCTTGACACTCCTGCAGCATTGGCCTAAAGACTTTTTTTTGTTTATTGAAATGATTCAATAAACTGTTCATTTTACCACTTTGTTTACTGCTTTCTGCTCTTTTCTCCATCTGATAGAACGATAGAAAACTGCTGTAAAACACTGATTTTGGATACCAGACAAAACAGATATTTTTGGGATCCAGTGTTGGATAATATTTCTGACTAGAGACTCGATCTAACATTTTTGGTGCCGTTGTAAGGATGTTGGCACAATCTAAGGAATAGTTGACCCCAAATCTTTTTATATACTCACCTCAGACCATCCTAGATGTAGATGAGATGTTTCTTCATCAGATTTGGAAAAATGTAGCATTGCTCACCAATGGTGAATGGGTGCCGCAGAATGAGTCCAAAACAGCTGATAAAAACATCACAATAATCCACAAGTAACTTCTTGTGAAGTGAAAAGCTGCATGTTTGTTAAAAAATAACTTTAAACCTTTAATTCTGGCCAAAACACCACCCCACAAGCCATCATAATGCGTCTTCACATTTAATTCAATACTTGCGGTTGTTTGTGAAATTCACGATTTGTTTTTGTCGCTCTGTAACCTACTACTGTGGGAATATTTGTGTATGTTTTCTTTGCTTGTTTAGAATTATGATTCAATAACAGCATATGTTTTTCAGATATGTTTTACCATTTATCTATTTTAATAACGGTAGTTGTTAACCCCTCCCCCCCACACTAATATTTAGTGTATCGATCAGAAAAGTTCAATATTAAAAAGCTCTGACACAATATTTACTGTTTTCTTCATTAGATAATTTCTTCATTAGATATGCCTAGTTTTCATGAGAAGGACAGTTTACCTTTTTGGTAAATTTTCTGAATCCGATTTCAATTCCATGGTAAGTTTGACATTTGTGCAATAAAGGCCAAAACACAATCACATTATTTCACGTTATGTCCAAAGAGTATGACAAGCGCGCTTCCGGTGCTGTGATGTAATACGACTTTTGACCACTAGAGAGAAGCATTTGCTCATAAAGGGATAGAAAGATTCTGCCTCTTGAGTGAATTCAGTTTTAAATAGATTTATTATGTCTCTCAATTCTCAATGCTATAGCATTAATCAAGTTAAGGGTCAACATTACGGAAGGTATTTTCTGCCAATTTTAAATAAATCGATTAAATTATTTTTAAATGAAAACAGATTAACAATTTCATTTTAGAAATCTATATGCAAAATATGTGCCAAAATGGAAAATTTAATTAAATGATATACACTATGACTGTGTGTTGCAGATAAAGAAACAATATTATTAATGGCATGGAACAAAATTTGGATAAGCCTCTTTAGCCTACTTACAAAACGGACATTTACAGTATTCAACATTAATTATCTAATTAAAATATAACGAATTAATTTATTAATACGTTTCTCAATAATTAATGAAAAAAACGTAAAGTTGGTAAAATGTACATTAAAAATAAGTTTTCAGCACCTTTTTCAAGAATCAATGAACTATTTAGCAGAAATGTTGCTTATATATTATACATTAATTACACAAATTATATAATTATTATTATTTTCAAACAATTATTTCCCAACATCTTTGAGGACCACTAGCTTATATTTTTTAGTGACTGCCATATTGTGCTCCTCATTGAAACGTGACGCGCGCAGAGCAGCGGTGGTTTCCTGCCATATAGTGCGCGTCGCAGTCCTGCCGCAGATCTCGATCAGAAGCGGATCGGCTGAAGTGGTTGAGCTCGGCGCGTGACGGCAATCACTCTGCTGCTGTTATCTGCGCGGCTACTGAAGACACACGCTCCTCACTGCAACTACCCTGAACTACAGTTCAGTGCGTGCTCCTGGGCTGAACGTGCGCGCGGACTGAATGAAAGTACCAGATTGGGCGCAACTTCCCAAAGGCGTTACAGGTAAGCGGCGTTTGATGCGCTCTGCGCGGATGGGTTATCCAGGCCTCGGTTAGGTCACACTGAGCTATCTGTGGCTGTGTTTAGTGGAAAAGCCTCCATCTGTCCTGGTGCGTTGTCACGCGTGCCTTCAGATGCAGCGCAGGGGGCGTTATTGATGCTCGTTTGAAGCGCGACTGGGTCCTTGAAGTCCCAGCGCGTCCCGCCCAGCGCTGCATCGAAGCTGCTGCGGTTATAAGAGACACTCAGGATTAGGCAGCAGTGTGTTAAATCATAGTAATGTTGTGTTTGATGCAGCAGAGGAAGGAATGCATGGATGGATGTTAGTGTTAGTCAGGTGAATTAGACATTGATGCAGTGCATACTGTGTCAGTATATATAATTATAAATAAATGTATTTTTGATGGGAATTTAATTTAATTTAAAATAACACATGTAGATGTATGCAAATGTAGAGTAAGAAAAATAATTATTAATTACATTTAAATATATTTTACTTGTATCTAAATGTATATATTCTATATATATAATTATGAATACCTTTAATGTATTATACTTAAAAATATAAAATTTGTTTTATAAAAAAAAAATATATATTTTAATGTATTTTAATACTTGAAAGTGAAAGTAACAGATTGACTATATAATTCCTAATTTATATATCTAAAATCTATATTTAAATTATATTTAATAGTATACATTAAACAGCATTCTTTATTTTTGAAATACATAAAACATGAAATGTTCTTATATATAGCATATGATATATATTAGTTTATATATATATATATATATATATATATGTTTATATAGTTTATGTTTTTTAAATATATGACATGTATTTTGTAAATATTAAACTGTACAAACTGTTTTGTCAGCTGTGCTCACTGGCACACATTGGCCCGGGCCTGCAGGCTGTCCTTATTGTGAAGACCTGCTGAGTCAAAGGCACATGCATTGATGTGGTGTTTTTAAAGCTGTCCTTGCATTCTGATAATTCTAGCATCCTCTAATTAGAGATCCTGATTCATAAATTATCCTAATTTAGTCAAGCTTGTGCTTGAGATACAAAAAAATGAAGAATAATTTGTCTGCAGGGCAAGGTGTATGTGCCATAAAAGGGCAATAAAGCCTCTTGTGAGCTTTTAATATTTAATTTAAGCCTCTACTACCTGAACCTCTTTTTGACTATTCAGGAAATTCAGGAAATGTTCAACGGTGCAGTTCTGTCTTTTTTTATTTTACTTTGTTATTTAAATGAACATTTAATTTAAGTTGTTTTATATATATTAGCTATACATGAATTAATAAAAGAAAAATGTTTAAAAAATTTTTTACCTACAAAAGTAACCAAAACTAACTCGCGGTTAAGCGAGGGAGTCGTGTGTTTAGCTCTGATTAATTCACTGGCTGATCAAGTTTTATTCGTAATGCTAAGCTCACCAGTGCATTCAATGCTGTTTTGTGAATCTCTTTGACTGATTCCGTAAAAAGAATCGCTTCATGACAGTCATGTTTATGCCAATCGGACAATACGGCTCGTCCTGTCACTGTGTTCATTGTGTAGATACACAATTTTCTGCTAATATTGGCATGATTTAAAATCAGTGTCACATATTTTAGTCTTTTATAACTTGAGCCCTTTTATTCATTTCTCCGTTATTTTCCGGCTCTGCGGGTGTGTCCACTTGTCTCTCTTCAAGCATTTTTCATAAGGAGCGCATTAATATTGCAGATGATCAGGGCAGGGTGAACTTCTTTCTGTTTTTCTTTCTTCGGCCCGGCTCCATCTGGCTCAGTATGCTTTCTGAGGTCAGATACGTATAGAAATGCATTTGGAGTATCTGCTATTTAGCCGTGTGTAAAGATAAACTTTAAAGATAATTGTATCTTCTCTTGCCTTGACAAGCTCTGCAAACTTTAATCGCATTTCTGTGTGTGTGTGTGTGTGTGTGTGTGTGCTTGCCCTAGCAGTGTGTGTCAGTGCTCGAGTAAGTATGAAACCATTTGGAAAGCAGCAGTCTTTTATTTGAACCTGTCCAGCGGACAAGCATGACTTCATCATTACCTCACAGTTCCCCATTAAAGCTTATCAGAAACATATGAGCTCCACATGCTGACTGCGTTCTGCCATGGAAACTTTTCATTTTGTTTTGAGGATGTGTGTGAGTGCTGGTGGTGTTTTTATTGTGCAACTTACTCTCGCTTTCTTTGGTCTTCAGGTTCGTTTTTATCCTGGTTTTCTTTTTCACTATTTGCATTACATAACACTTTTTTTTAATGTAAATGTTTTTTATGCTGCCAAATGTGCCATTAAACCGGTGTAAATTAGGGATTTTATTAACTACATGTTTTAAAATTGACTAGCTGTGTTTTATCCGTGTGATTTAAGTACATTTAAACCAAGATATAATAATTATAAATAATAATAATAATTCTGTGTAAAAACAGCTACAATCTATTATTACAAATCAAAGTGCTACTGTAAATTGAGTCAGTATATATGAAAAATGTAAGTTTGGCGAAACAGTTTGCGAAAGTGGCGCCACACTATAAGAAAATGTAACAATTATTTGTTAACTACATAATAATGACATTTTGTTTATGAAAGTTGAATATTCTAGACTTAAAATACAAGCACTTAGGGCTGTACAATTAATCTAATTTCTAAGCGCGATTACAATTACGGATGTCCACTTATGCTATTCTGTGTGCTTAAGATGTTTTTTATTTTTTTCTACAGGTTATCTTTAATGTTTTTTCCATCGTTTTAATTTTAGTTTTAGTATAACATTGGGGGCCCTATTTTAACGATCTAAGCACATGGTCTAAAGCACACGGTGCAAGTGCACTCGGGGTGTGTCCGAATCCACTTTTGCTAGTTTTACGACGGGAAAATGGTCAGCGCCCCCAGGCGCATTGTCTAAACGGGTTGTCCCTGTTCTCTTAAAGAGTAATGGGTGTTTTTTTGGGTGTAACGTGCAAATACCCTACAAATACTACACTAAAACGCTTTTGCAAAGGTGCCTTTAACTACAAACACTCAACACAATTAATAAGTGAGGGACAAGGACATGAGTTTTTGTCGACACATGACCTTTCTCTTGATGTCTTTGACTCAAGAAATACCTTTTAAGAGAAGAACTTCTTATTATTATTGGATGACCCCTTAAACGAGAGTTTTACAACCTGAAGTCCATTGGACAAAAACATCTGCATTGACATTCAAAACTCATCTACCAGTCAAACGCAAGATTTATAAACCCACAAGACAGGCGCACAGCGGCATAATGCGGTCTTAGACATGTCCACATATTGTTCTGCTTATAGATGAACAAGATAAATGACAGAGCAGCATGAACAAGTCTTGTAGTATAATTGGATGTGCTGGTGTGGCATAAGACAGCATCATTGTCGGGAATGGCGTGTTTGTGGGATAAGGTTCAGAATAATCTCTTTATACATGTGTGGGTGAAAACAGGCCCCATAGAGATGGTTCTCACAGCCCTAACATAACTCTATCCCACCACAGGAAGTGAGAGGAGGACAGACCCCATGAGACCACTTTGGGTCTCTGTGACACTGAGGACCCTTTCATAGACGTTGAATGGGCTTATGTCTCACCTAAAATATATTTTCCATGTTCTCTTACACACTCAACATCCTTCTGTTCAGAGAAGATGTGACGAGTTTCCACTGTCAACTTATGATTATGTCCTCGGTGAAGGCAAAATGGGACTTTGAAACCCGTTAGGAGATATTTGATGTTTAATTTACAGCTGTGCGAAGCATGCTTTTGGAGAAATTTGATTTTTCTGTATTTGCTCTTTAGACTAACACAAACAAGATATCACAATGAAAATGCTGCATTTTTGACAAGGGAACTAAAGTTTTTCTCTGAAATTTCACCTACATTTCAATTAAAGATGCCGTATAAACTGCTATTTTTTGGTCTGTTTTGATACTTTTTGGTTTTCTGTGGGAATACAAATTCCTCCTCTGGAGTGGCACTTGGGGTTCTTCGGTCCGGATGAATCCATTTGCATTGATATTAGCAACCCTTCTCCGTGATTACGAGGTCGTACCTTGACCATGAGGGAGAGAAAAAAACGGGATGCCAAGAACTGACTCAAATGAGTTTGAGCCAAAAATGTTTGATGTCCCAGACAGTTTTGTGCTTGCTGGGTCTGAGAGGTCAGATGTCTTATGCAAGAAATTCAAATCGGACTAAATAAAATAAATGTAATTGTGATTAAAATTTAATTTGAATTAAAAAGAGATAGTATGCGCTTCCAAACAAGAGCTTTTCCGTGGCCTTGTTTCAGCGTTTTGTATCTCTTTGACTTTGCTGGTGGTATCAGGAGGGATGTAGCTGTGGTTTGACAATTGCTATAGTGCTAACAGCTCAAATGTGGTTTGTGTGGGTAATAATGTTGTTTGGTGGTGTTTAGGGTGAGGCTTGAGCAGGGTGTGTGTCTGTGTTGTGAACACATTAGTAAAAATGTTCCAGGTCAGGAGTTTAATGGGACCAATCACTGTCATTTTACATCTCCTGAAAGCGGCACAATCACTACCAGATGTGCCCGTCACATCTGTCTTGTTTTATGCTTCAAAATGTTGCCCAAAATGCTGTTATTGCACCAGAACCTTGTGAACTAAAACATGGAGTAATTGTATATTTTTTTTCCTTTGTGTTGACAAATATTATATTTGGGTGTTTCCTCAACTTCAGGCACTTTTGTATATTTAAGTTAAATGAAATCAAATCAATAAAGTGCCTGAGGTGTGTGAAAACTGATTTTGTTGTCATTTCCACCACACCAAATTGATTTCTATTGTTTTCAACATTGATAATAATGTTTCTAAAATATTAATTTACATTATTGCTGTTTTGTTGTATTATGATCAAATAAATGCAGCCTGGGTGACCATAAGAGACTTCTTTCAAAAACATAAAAAATTCTTACCAACCCCAAGCTTATATTTATGTAACTTCTGAGCATTGCATCAAAAGTAGCATGTGAGGAACATTCATTTGAACTGGTTATATTATGAATTCTCCCTTACTCTGTCAAACACGGGTCCTTTTCCACATCCTGAAGTCAAATTATTGTATAATTGTTCTTATATAGAGACAAACATGAACATCTCGAGACTAAATCTAGCTCTTTACAGTTGTTTTACATTGCTTCCAATGGACGATGGGCCTTTGTTGTGGTTTAAAAGCAACACTTTGTGTCCATAAAATCCCCAGGGGGTCTGTTAGTCTGACTTTAAAACGTTCCACATTTGTGAATCTGCCATGAAAACGAAGACATCCAGTCACTCTTTTCTTCATTGATAGATCGTAGGCATTTATTTTATTTAACACGCCAGATTCCTAGCACTTTGCTTCTCTGTAAGGTTTCAATCACACCGAGGCTCGGATCTTTTCAACAAATCCTGAGATTTTAAATCACAGTCGGTTTTAGAGGAAGTGGGCTTGAACTCATGGGTGAGGTTGGTTTTCAGCCCAGTGTGGTTTGGGGTCAGACTAAAATGTGCTGCATTTATTCGAACTCTTTTTAAAGATGTCCTCCCTAAAGCCTTACGTCTTTTGACAACGTAATTGAAGGTGTGAATTGCCAAGCTAATCCTCGTCTCGGCTCAATTTGTCATTGAATAGTTTGGAATTCTTGCGCTTGAGTTTTGTTTCAACTTTTTCGCCCTCTCTCACAGTTGAGTACACAAACCCGAGCGCATGTGTGCTAATGAAGATATATACGTGTTGGCAGCTGTACATCCCTCCCTGCAGCCAAAACAGCTCAGCTTTCCCAGGACTGTAGAGACAGCATTTTCAGGTGCATGTCTAGCCTGAAGTTATACACAAGTATATGTTGTGTATGAATGCACATGGATGTCTAATCTGAATCAGTGTTACTATTGTGTTACATTTATAATTACTTGTTGCAAAACAGCATTTTATTACAGCTTTTGCACAGCATGTATGTGAAGAAAAAAGAAACGGCCCTTTAATGTATTTCTTTTTTAAACGGATCGTCAAATCGTGTTTAAAAAAATGTATGTGTGTGTGACCCTCTGACCATGGCTCTAAGGGTAATGTGTGGTATCCTGCCCACAAAGGAAATGTGCTCTATTGCACTGATTGCATACACAAAAACCCTGTAATATTAGGGATGTCTTTTTACCGCATTTATTTATGCATGCTATTTATTGATTTATTTGATTCCAAGTTAGTGGCTATTCTTCCTGGGGTCCAACAAGTAAAATACTAAATTACATTAATCCATAACAATAAAAAAATACAATAAAATATACAAACCCAAAGTTCATACATAACATCAAGATCAACAATTTACTTAGTACTGTACCATTAAATATTTATTTAATGATATTTAAACCTCATTGTACTCATTAAAAAACATGTAATGTCAGATGGCAATTAAATCCATATTTTCATTCCTCTATACATTACAGTCCATTGCTTTGCATTAGTTTTTGAAACAGGAAGCAAAAAATATCCTTTTGATGCATGCCTGGTGTTAAAATTATGACGAGCACTACTATACATAAGTTGACCGTACAATACACTTGGAACTCTTCATACTGAAATGTCTCTTATAAAACAAAGCAGAGAAACATTTGCCCTACCCTTTGCCAGTTGCCAACCTAGAATTTTGTGCATTTTCATAATATTAACCTTCTATTACAGTTCAAAATTAGTCATGCAGCTCTATTCTGGACTAACTGTAATTTTCCTAAGTCTTTCCTTGATGCACTCGACCATACCACTGGACTGTAGTCTAAATAAGTAAGAACCATTGCTTGCACAATTTGAGAGATGCAAAACTGTGGTAAAAAATGTGCACATCTCTTAATAACTGATAGACCTCTTCCCATAAGTAATACCATATTTTCTATCTGTTTTGACCACATCAGTCTACTGTCAAGAATAACACCAAGAAGTCTAATTTCCTCTAACTGTTCAATAAGCACACTCTTTACAGACACATTTAATAGTGGTTTAAGTTTAGAATTTGATCCAAACACAATACTTTTGTTTTTTGTCAAATTTAAAACCATCTAATTATTCCGTACCCACTTTACCTATAATTGTAACTCCATCTAAATAAGCAGATATTTTTTCAATTGATGTTGCTGGTAGATATAATAGTGTATCATCTGCATACATAACTGCCCTTGCACGCTTTAAAACCAAAGAAGATCATTGGTAGAAATAGAAAATAACAATGGTCCTAGACAACTTCCTTGAGGCACACCACATTGCAACTCTTTCACTTCCGAATAACTTCTATTGTAAAATACACATTGCCTCCTATTAGTCAGATAACTTTTAAACCAATGCACAGTTTGAGATGTAAATTCATAATATTTAAATTGTTTAAGCAATAATTTATGATCCAGTTCATCAAAAGCGGAGCTAAGATCCAACAATACTGTTCCTACTAAATTACTATCATCAATCTGTACTAAACAATCATCAGTTATCTTTGTTAATGTTGTGCCTGTTGAATGTCCTACTCGATATGCATGTTGAAAATCGGAAAACAAACCGTTTTCCTTAAAGAAGAATTTAATTTATTCACAAACTATCGTTTCAAACACTTTACTAAGAACTGGCAATAAGCTTATTTGTCGACTATTAGCACCACTAAAACTCAGTGCTGCATTTTTCTGTAAAGGAATAACTTTTGCTTCTTTCCAAGCTAAAGGGAAAATCCCTTTTTTAATACTGATATTAAAGATGTGGCAAACTGGCTCCGCCAGCTGTACAAATACATCCACTGATGCTACTGGACACATCTTCAGTGATGTTCCTGGAATCATTGGGTTTTTGGGGGTCTTTCAACATCATACACCATCATCCAGGCCACCCAGCTGAGGCTGATCAGACCCCAGCTTGTGTCCAGTTAGCTTGTGTCCCATCTAGCTACTTTGCCCCCATGGATCTCCTCTCTTGAGCCATAGTCTTCTTTAGGCTTTCTCTGCTGCTTCGGTGGTATTATAGATAGCTCTTCTCCTCCTCACTCCATCGATGCCTAACAGACTGAATGCTGAATTGCTGACCAGTCCCTCGTACATGGCGAGCTTCCTTTCAAAGGTCCTTCCAGGCGGTCTTCCCAAGGGACTGTTAGCTCCAACAGAACCACTTGTTTGGTGGACTCAGACAAGAGAACAACGTCTGGTCTTAAGGTGGTGGTCACAATGTGGTTGGGGAACTTGAGTTGCTGCTCCAGGTCCACCAAAAGCTGCCAGTCGCTTGCAGTGGCCAGGATGCCTGCAGATGTTTTTGCAGCTAGTCTTGGCTGCTCTCCAGTTCTGATGAAGGTGATGGCTTGCTTGGAGGGGCGTGAGTGATTGGCCCACTCGGCTTGTTCAGCAATGGCCTTCAGCACCTGGTCATGTCTCCACCTGCACCTCCCCTCTCCCAGTGCCTTTGCGTAGCAACTCAGAATGTGCTCCAGTGTTCCATGACTGAAGCACAGTGGACATGCCGGTGACTCCACTTTGCTCCATATGTGAAGGTTTGATGGGCTAGGAAGCACATCATATACCGCCTGGATGAGAAACTTGATCCGCTGTGGCTCTGCCTTCCACAGCTCCGCCCATGTCACCTTCCTCACGATCACGTTCTCCCATCGTATCCAGGCACCCTGCTGCCTCATTCCCACTGTCCTGCAGGTTCTCTCCTCCTTGACCACTGCTCTCACCTCCTAACGGACTAGGCGACACTTTTCATTCCCTTTAATGGTGTCAATGTGGGTCTATACAAGTAAATGTTCTCTTACCACAATTACTTACATGAATTATTGTTGGATGATTAATAACTTGTGTTAAATTACATGCATTAATTACATTCACCACTTTATTCTTTTGGAGAACAAACCTGAGACATCCAATTAATATTTGTTACCCATCAAGTACATTTCATTTCCAATATCACATACATTATCAATCATAACACACCATTCACTTAATTAGCAACTATTTGCACACAGTGGTCTGTCGCAACAACCGACAAATAACGATTTGACAAATGGTAACTCTACTTGTAGCCAGTGGTGGTCAAAGTACACAGATCAAGTACTTGAGTAAAAGTACAGATACGTATAGTAAAATATTACTCCAGTAAAAGTAAAAGTACTGCTTTTTCAATTTTACTCGAGTGAAAGTACAAAAGTACTCAATTTTTTATGTACTTAAGTAAAAAAGTACTGATAGACAGATTTATTTTGCAATTTTATATAGACTACTTTATTTAATTTTATATTAGCACATATTTTTATAATCCTACTGCCCAAAATACCTGGGTTTTTCCCAAAATAACCACTATATAGAGTCAAGATATATATTTTGTTGATATGGACTACGTTGATGAGTGATGTAGTAATGTTCACTGTGAAGCTTACACTGCCATGTACCTGAGAGAAAACAGATTTCACCATCTAATTTTCACCAGGAAGAAAAAGTGTTTTAGAACTTGTTGTTTTGCAGTTATATATGACATTAGAATTAGGCCTGAAATTAGGAAGAACATTTTAAGGAAAATCTAATTATATTTTCATAATGATTTTTTTTCTTCTCAAACCTTGTCTGTGGTGTAAAACACCCTGGCCAAATGCCCCCAGAGGGCATCACTTCCCACTCTGATAATTACTGTAGTTACTATGTTCTGAACATCACATCCTTTCTTTTTCCCTCAGATGGAATCTATCTAGGTGGCTGAATAAAGATATTTGGACTTTATATCTAAAAATTTCCTCAACTTAGCACCAGCAAGCTTGTTAGCTAGACAGTTAGCATCAGCTAACAATATTTACTTATGTTCAGTATGGTTATGAATAAACATTCATATCTGTCTACTCGGCTAGTTGATCTAAACAATATAAAAATGTATACTGTTGATAAACAATATAAAAACAGACGTCACATAGGTCTAAATGCATAGCATTTAAAAACCTGCTAACGTTACAGCAGCGGGAATATGAGCGTGTGTATCTCCCGGTCCACACCATCCTAACTCGTTCTTGCTCCGAGTGGGTCGCGAACCCGGGATTCCGGTGTGGGAGGCGGGAGCTCTAACAAGGAACGCCAAAGGCTACAGCCTCTTGCATCAGTCGCTAGAGCGCCTCTTTTTGAGGTGAGGGGAGTGAGGTTTACACATAGCCCTTACTGGTATACATCCGTTACACGAGCATCAGTTATTTTATTTAATCGGTGTTATTTTAATGTTTTGTTTTTTGACCTAAAACATAACGTTAGAGACACTGATGTTGATCTGTCTGCATTCAAGCATTTCAGTGGGCTTAAATAGATCACCCTTTACAGCAGATTTAGTTCACAAACAACTGACAGTTTTGACCTAAATATTATTTTCAGTTACAATAATTAATCCTAAAATTCGACATTAGTAACGTACTTTTCACAGCATCAGTAGCGCGCTCACAAGATCTCCCGGTTCTTTACTTGTGAGTTCAGTTCACTGAAGAAGACTCGCTCTAAACGGATCATTTGAATCAGTGAGTTTTCGACTCGAGAACAGCTGCAATCGGATCCTTCCAGTTCGTGAATGAATCGTTTGTGGCGATTTGCGAACCGATTGAACAGGTTCATTGAAAATAATCAGTTTGTTCATGAATCATACACCGCTTCTGCGTCTCGGAGCACATGATGTATCACGTGAGTAACGATATGTTTTATGAAATGTAGTGAAGTAAAAAGTACGATCTTATGCTTTGGAATGTAGTAAAGTAAAAGTTACTCAAAATAAAACTACTCCAGTAAAGTACAGATACTTGAAAAATGTACTTAAGTACAGTAACGAAGTAGTTGTACTTCGTTACTGATCACCACTGCTTGTAGCCACAGAGCTTCTGCATCTACAGGCATTCAATCTTGTCTTATCTTTACTGGAATGTGACTTTGAATATACATGGCAAACCCTCCACCATATTTATTTCTATAATCGGTAAAAAAAAAAAATATATATATATATTATTATATTTTTTATTTTTTTGTCACATACACAATTATGCAGAGTATAACTAGCTGAAATGTGTTTAAAATTTAAGTTTGAGTACCAAAGATCCAAGATCTGCTATTCATATCATGATTGGCCAGTTTATATGAAGTTTATTATCAAGTGTATATGTCAGTCAGAAGTACGAGCTTCCGTGGGCGGTTCCTGACGGGAGTAAACTGGTTCATCATTTTAATGCGCATGAAAACTCAGTGATGATGATGCGTACAGGGCATGGTCATAAAACATTCGGGATTTTCTGAAAACATTCGGGCTTCAGCCCCTTAGCCCACCCCTAGCGCCGCCCCTGGTTCTGTGTAAATGCATAGATAAACTGGGCTGTCAGCAGTTTTTATAATTTAGAATGACAAAAAACATTTTAATTCTGATAAAACATGCCAGTTAAGAAATGCTATAAAATAAGATGTTTTGTTTGTTATTCTCCACTCTTTAGCCTATTAAACAGCTTATAAACCTACTAAAACTGTAGTTTAAAATGAAGTTGATATAACTTCTGTCCTTTATTTTCTTCATTTGAAAACATTAGAAATAATTTAGCTTATTGTTAATATCAGTGTTGCTGATGATGCTTTTTATAAATAAAATGTTTTTATTGTTGTAATTTTAAGATAAAATTTTACATGAAAATTATAATTTTCAACAGTTTTTTGTTGTTAAGATGACTGAAAGGAGGAAAAACCAAAGCGAAGAATGGACTTACTTCACTCTGTTATTTATTTACTTTATAACAGTAAATAAATATCGGTTCTGCATATTGGTTATCGGGTACATAAACGTACAAATAATCAGTATCGGTTATAAAAAAATCAATATCGGTCGATCACTAATATTATTCTGCTTGCACTGACCTTCCAAATAATTGGCTTTAGCATCTAATACCAAAAGAGATTCAGCCAATTTATGCATTTCATTTTTATTTGATTTACATTCAGTTGAACATTCTCTACAGTTAACTTTCAAATCATCCACCTCCTTCTGAATGAACTGGAGACTTATCTTCAAGTCTTGTACCTCCTTCATGACCTCATCTACTCTTTGATTCATAGAAATCATAATCATTTGTGTAAAAGTTTTATAACAGTTTTCTTGTTGCCACATTCATTCTTTGAAATGCGCTTTCTCTTGATCAAGCAGCTCCCGTACCTGAGCCAGGGATATGTTGTCCTCGTTGCTGTTATTCAATCATAAAAAAGATGCCATTAAAGAAATATAAAAAATATACTGTTGTAATAAGGTTCAGGGTTCAAGGAAGGAGGACGAGGAAGTCAGGGGTGATGAGCCACAAACGGGTGTTTAATCAAAAACAAATCAAAAACAGAAAACGTAAATAATGCCGGAGTTGTCTCTTCTTCGGGGACTCGGCTCTTCGTCTTCCTCGGTGCTGCTCTCTCTCTCACTGCTGTGCTCACGATCGCCCTCTCTCTCTTTCCGCCAGGACTGCGGGCCTTTTCTATTCTCTCCGACAATCACTGGAATTAGACACAGGTGTTAGTCATCATTCACTTGCCAATCGTTTCACCGCTCGTCTCCGAACCCGCTCTCCCTCTCGCTCCGCCTTCCCACGCCTCGCCACATACCCCCACCGCCTGTCTCAGGCCGGTGAGCCCTCCGCCTGCAGCCCCCCATTCCTAGAGAGGAAGTCGGCTACAGCCATCTGTACCCCGGCCTGTGGACCACCTTGAACTTAAAGGGCTGTAAAGCTAGATACCAACGGGTGATCCGCTGGTATCCTTCATGCGGTGGAGCCACTGGAGGCTGGGTCCGAACAGAGGGTGAATTCCCGACCCAGGAGGTAGTAGCGGAGGGTGAGGACGGCCCAACGGATGGCCAAGCACTCTTCTCCACGGTGCTGTATCTAGTCTCTCTTGGAGAGCTTCCGACTTAGATACAGCACCGGCCGCCTTCCCGACCACCTGGGCCAGGACGGCACCCAGCCCTCTGTCCGACGCGCCTGTCTGTAACAAAAAGGGAGATCGAAGTTAGAGAGTGCAGGAGCGCCCGCCGCACAGGGCAGCCTTCACTTGGGTTAGCCTGTTGGCACGGCTCCGTCCACTGGACCGGTCGGGTGCTTCCTTTTTAGTGAGATCAGTCAGCGGGCTGGTGAGGTCCGAAAAATTAGGGATAAACCTCCTATAATATCCCGCCAGCCCCAGGAACTGTCTCACCTCCTTTTTGGTCTTGGGACTTGGGCAGGCCGCAACGGCAGCCGTCCTTGTCAATTTGGGGACGCACCTGCCCATGACCCAAGTGGAAGCCCAGATACCTCCACCCGCCCAATTGCACACTTCCGCGGGTTTGCCATGAGCCCGGCCTCCCGCAGCGACCTCAGGACCGCGGAGATGTTCCATATGCCTGCCAATCATTACTATGGATGATGATATCATCCAGATAGGCAGCGCTGTGTGTGGCCGGAGGACTTTGTCCATGAGGCGCTGAAAGGTGGCGGGCCCGAACAAGCGAACGGAAGTGTTACAATTGGTGTAATCCAAACGGGCGTGGTGAAGGCTGTCTTTTCCTTGGATAGTGGCGATAAGGGGATCTGCCAGTACCCTTTCGTTAAATCCAGCGTCGAATAAAAGCGTGCCGCACCTAACCGATCAAGCAACTCGTCAACTCGGGGCATTGGATAAGCGTCGAATTTCGACACGGCATTCACCTTCCTGTAATCGACACAGAACCGGACCGAGCCGTCCGTTTTAGGAACTAACACTATCGGGCTCGCCCAGTCACTATGCGATTCTTCTATTACTCCCAAGTTTAGCATGGCCTTTAACTCCTCCTGAACTACATTTTTCTTGTGTTCGGAAGGCGAGGGACTGCGCCACCTCCCGGGAGCGTTCGATGTGGTGCTGTACGAGGTTCGTGCGACCGGGCAGGGGTGAAAACACATCCGCAAAAGCTGCTTGCAACTGGGCCAAGTCGGTGAGTTGCCGCGGAGCGAGTGATCTCCCGGAGACCAGGGCGGCGGATTGGGTTTGAGGGCCGCCTCTGGTCCGAGATCCTCCTCGCTCAAACGACCGCTGCTAACCCCACCGACGTCCCCTCGTTCCAGCGTTTTAGCAGGTTGAGGTGATAAATCTGACGGGCATCACCCCTATCCGTTCGTTTAACCTCGTAATCGATACAGGCACTAAGGGGTAATCCGCCACGTCCCCGTGCACACACCTCACCTTAACCTTGCGGCTCATATCCAATGCCCTCTGCTGCATCAGGCTTTGGTGGATAGAGGTTTGGTTACAGCCGGAATCCACCAAGGCCTGATATGTACCCCCCTTAATACTCACAGGTATTTGGTACTGCCCGGCTTGATCGGGGGCAGCCGTCGGGGAGTCGGGGACCCGGACCAGCAGTCCCACTTCCATCATGGGACAGTGGTCCTGGAAATGGCCCGGATCCCCGCATCGCCAGCAGGCCGGCCCAGGCCTTACCGCCTCCCCCGCGGCAGAAGGAAAGGCAAGGGATTGCCGGAGAGAGGATGGGGGGGGCTGCTGTGGGCTCTTCCCCGCCTCCACGCCGGGGCCATCGATCCCCCTGGCCGTTGCCACTCCTTGGTGGGGCTCGCCGGGGTAGCCGGACGATGAACTGCTCCAGCACCACCAGATCGATTACCCCCTCGACGTCGCGTGACTCGGCCATGAGCCACTTGCGGCAAGCGTCCCGGAGCTGCTGGGCCATCACGAATGGTCGGCCGCTGTCCCCTAGCTCTACGGAGCGGAAGCGTTGTCGGTGCTGCTCGGGGTTGCGGCCGACCCGTTGGAGGATGGCCCGCGAGGTCTTCATAGGCCAGGAGGTTCGCGACAGGTAGCTGTTGGGCAGCCACCCGCGCTTCCCCGTCAGCAGGGGAATCAGGCGCACCGGCCACTGGGTGCGCGCCCAGCCACACGCCTCCGCTGTCTTCTCAAACAGGTCCACGAAGGCCTCCGGGTCATCGTGGGGACCCATCCTCATCAGCGGGACGTGGGCGATCGTTGGGGCTGCGACGGGGGATCCCTCCCGGCCAAGTAAGCTCCGGATGGCCCGCCGATCTTCATCCTGCGCCTGGACCAGGAGCCGGAAGCGATCCTCTTGCTCCAGCTTCATGTCCATGAGCGCTTGATGTTGAGCTTGATGAAGACCGGCGAGCGACTTGACAAGCTCCGCAAGCGGCGTCGGCTGGGCGGGTTGCATGGCGGCGTGCCGGCTTCCTCGTCCCGGGTTTCGGCACCAGTGTAATAAGGTTCAGGGTTCAAGGAAGGAGGACGAGGAAGTCAGGGGTGACGAGCCACAAACGGGTGTTTAATCAAAAACAAATCAAAAACAGAAAACGTAAATAATGCCGGAGCTGTCTCTTCTTCGGGGACTCGGCTCTTCGTCTTCCTCGGTGCTGCTCTCTCTCTCACTGCTGTGCTCACGATCGCCCTCTCTCTCTTTCCGCCAGGACTGCGGGCCTTTTCTATTCTCTCCGACAATCACTGGAATTAGACACAGGTGTTAGTCATCATTCACTTGCCAATCGTTTCACCGCTCGTCTCCGAACCCGCTCTCCCTCTCGCGCGTTCCGCCTTCCCACGCTCCCCTCGCCACAACTGTCTTTGTTGTTTGTACATTGTACAATTGAAGATTGAATGTGAAATTATTGCAATAAAAAAGTTTATTAAAAAATCTTTCATGTTAGGTGGGATTAATCGCGAATAATTTTAGAAAAATGTGCGATTAATTCATTTTATATAAAATATATACATTACAGTAAAAAAAAAATAATAATAAAAAAATATATATATATAGTGCCCTCCAAAAGTATTGGAATAGATTCAATCTTTTTTATGATTGAAGGCCAGCATCACTGATATCAATACTACTGATGTCTCTATAAAAATAATTTCCCCTTAATATTTAATCATTGACTGTAGCCATTCAGCATTACAGTATAATTGATGGTTTACTGCCATCTGGCAAGCGCTTCAGGAGCATGATGGCAAAAACTGAGAGACTGAGGAGGAGCTTCTTCCCTCAGGCCATCAGGCTCCTTAACACAAACTCAGTTTCATAAACATTTACAAGACTCATTTATTAACTGTAAAACATTCACTATTCTCATAATCCGTATTGCTGCTACATGTATATACCCGGTACAACCCGTTTGCACATCCCTCTTGCACATCCCTCTTGTTCATATTACTATTTATTAAGTCCCAGTTTACTGTATTGCACACTTTTTATTCTATTGCACATTTTACTCTTTATTTCTCTTCTCTTTTTTTACCTATATTTATATATATGCTCTTGTGTTGTGTTACTTTTATTTAATTTGTATTTTTTTGCACTGTCCACTGAGCGGACCTGATTTGATTTACATTTCACTTCTGATTATACCCTGTATATAAAGTATAATTTAGTATGTGATGAATAAACAAACCTTGACCTTGACAGTAAAGACAAAATTGCTCAGTTGGTTGTGGAGTCAAGACATTTACAAATATGATTAAAAGATGAATATGAAAGAATGACACATTTTATTATTGGGTGATTCAACACAGATGTTTTACTAGCTAAGAAGTTCAGCTCTTTTAGAGTTTCATCCCCTGATCTGATGTGAGCATAAGTATTGAAACAGTTGCCTCACAGGTCTTTATAAGTGATCAGCTGTGCACTGTTGCATTAATTCAATTATATTACAGGTATTAAAAGCAGGGATTGTGTCGTATCAGTTATATCCATCACTTCTGTATTCTGAATCTTGCATTCGATGATGACATACAAACCAGGATGAAGATGAGTAGGGCCCTATGATTTCCGCGATGCAGAAAACGCGGACAGAATCGCGGAATCCAGTCATAAAGACGGAATTTACATATTTTTGTATTATGTGATAAACAGCTCAGTATGGATGTTCTGGATATAAAACTCTTGATGATGATTATGCTAGAAGGACATCTAAGCTCTCCTGAGTTTAGGAGTAACTTTTAGGGTTAACATTCTTGGTGAATTACTCTTGCATAAAATATTGATGAGTCTTAAAATTAGGAGTGACACAGCTATTAGGGGTCGACCGATATGTGTTTTTCAGGGCCGATACCGATTATTACAGATCAAGTAGACCGATAACCGATATTTTGAACCGATATACGTGTCTGGTGTAAAAATGAAAATGAATGCCAAAATTAATAATAACAATAGCTCTGACAAAAAACGTTCTTTAAATGCTTTTAAACATGTCTTTAATTCTGAAAACTGTTAATAACAACAACATTAAATAAACAGTAATATTAATAATAACATAAGTGCAGGGATCACCCAGAAGCATTCTGTAAACATTTTGTAAAACTTAAAGGCGATATTTAGCGTGACAGTGATTATTCTCAACAAAAGTTGTAATAATTGTTGTAGTTGTATTACGATACAGTAATATATTCGCTAAACCGAACTTATATTTTGACAGGTTGCCATGAGGACCTTTTAGGTTTCTGTAGCCTATGTATATATGATATGACGATCATTTTACTCACATGAAACAGTCAAATGCTCATGAAGTGACTCTCCGAGCAGTTCTGGTGATGTTGTTCATGTATTTATGTCCTCATTTATTGAGACGGCAGATGCTGAAAACACCGCGAGCATCACGTTCTTCAGTATGTATGTGTGCAATTAATGAACCCGCACGTCTGTGTCATTCATTAACAGAGATGCAGAACATGCAGGATTCATATTTAAATAGTGTTTTTGCGGCTTAATATTTATAGATACTAGTATAGCGAGTCGATTTAAATGTACTGACCTACTTTTGATTAATTCATCCAAACTTCGACAAATTCCATGACATTCCGCGTTATACGGTAAATTCCATTATATGACTGCATTCCGCGATTCCGCCCGCATTTTCCGCATTGCGGACATCATAGGTTATATTGAGGTGTTTTGCAACTTCAATGTAGTGGATTGTGATTTATTGCAACTTCAGCAACGTCTGCTGCTGCCTTACCTTTGAGAGACAATTGATGCATGATCACTGACGCAGCTCCAGTTAGCAAGTGCTTTCGGTGTGAGACTGCCTTCAGTTTTCCGCGTTGATTGGTCGGACTCGTGACTCTCTACATATCAGATGAGCGGTGGGCGGAGATTGCTCTAGGCCAGTGGTTCTCAACTGGAAAAAAACCTGAAAAAAAAAATTTGGCTTTTTTTATCACTAAACTACTGTCATAAAAAGTTATAGTTTTGTATATACATAACTCCTGAATAAAAATGAAAATGTGTTTGGACTGATTAAAAAAAGAGTTTTGAACAAATTTGATTGGTTTGTCGATAGTGAGCGCAAATGCAGGTGATAAGCGTTTTTATTAAGCGAGTCATTGAGTCGTTCATTCAAACGATTCCTTCAAACGGCCGATTCATCAAGAATGAGACAGATGCTTGTGCGTGGGTCATTGAATCTTTGACTCAACCGATTCGTGCTCAAAACACTGAATCATTCAAAACACCATTGAGTGTTGCTGTGAGATGCGCTATGCTGTGATCTTTGTTTGATTCATCGGATCTATTTTCGCTGCTAAAATAGACCAAAACAGTCATTATTTCGTCTAAAATGTAAGTGACTTAATATTATTAACATGTTTGCTGAACTGTCATATGAAATCAGTGTCACATTTTCAATCGTGAGGTGATGGTAAATTAAGTGATGGTCAATTGTCAGCTCTCTTGGTCAGGTAGGTCGTGATGCATGTTGCTGAACTGTTTTCAAATGTTATAAATATAAAAACACCACATTTTGAAATTTAACAGAGTATGTCAATTTAGTTTATTTGGGTGTGCTGTGCTCATAGACTTTAGAAAACGGCGCTCATTTGTTTGATTTCTCCTCGAGAAGCTGCCAAGCCTCAAAGTTTAAGGTCCTTGCACTGACTGAGTCCGAAACTGTCGTATTCGTTTTTTCATATTCGTCATTTGGTGGCTCTCAATTGTCAAAAACACCCTCAAAATATTTGCTACGGATGCGAAAAATGCAGAAAATCGAGCCATCCGAATAAATTTTTATGACGGACGGAAGTTTCAGAGGCTGCAAACGTATAAAACGTGAGGTCATATTTAGTTTTATTTATATATATTTTAGAGGTGGGCATAGATTAATTTTTTAATCTAGATTAATCTAGATTAAAATGGCTCATTTGAATTCTGCCAAGGCATTCAGAATATGTGCTACCCAAATAATGACTAAAAGTAAGTCTTTGAGAACGGTTTCTCAAGCCAGGTGGCACATTAGACCAGGGCTCATCTCCTGTTTCCAAAATGCATCACAAACTTTAATCTCTTCCCGTCCCAATCCCACGAAAAAAACTGGAGGAAAATCCTGCTCCACTCCCGGAAGAATGACTCCCATTCCCTCCCACTCCCGTGTTGTTGTTTTTGCCGATAACTGTCAATTACAGTAAAATATAGTACAGATCACAGCGTGCCCACCTTATTAGTTGAATAAAACCCAAAATGTCGTTTTTGTTATTATATTGAACTGAAAGCCATCTTATTATGCACAGTGTTGCACAGATTAAATTTCATGTAAATCATCCATGCTAACACACACGTCTTCTATTTTTATTTTTTGACATTTCACTCTCTATAGATATATTTTTCTATGTACTGTATTTTTAGATATATTCGAGTTCAAGTTTCTCGCTCAAGTTCACATGAGACCTAAAGCGCATCCTGTTTGCTTAAAAGTGAAACGTTTCGTTGTTATTCTGAGTGCACACAAATAAACGAGAGAGTCTTTACAGATTCGAAAGATGTATTAGGCTACTTTATCTGTATGACCAAAAATGACGGAGATTTTAAGAGCAAGTGAGCGCACCGGAGCCTGTCTTGCAGCAAACGCGCCCACACAAACACTTCAATAGCGCACATTTCTCTAGGTTAACATCATATTGAGCGCCATGTAAAGTTACTACTACATACATCTTTCAGATGAAAAGCCATATTTGAGGTTGATGAATGATAGGTGAGCGCTTTGGATGTCCTGCCCGATTGTATTACCACATAGACCAGCCGTTAACAATCTGTCCATCACGGACTGCGAGCCTCTAGTTCAAGACTCGTTCTCGCCCCTACAGTGCAATTCGGCTAGGTATACATCCGCTAAAATATCAGGGTGAAAGAGACCCAGCTCCCAACCCAACTTTGAGAATAGATTAACCGATATTTTTTATCGCCGATAAGTCCGCTAACTCACGTTACACGTTACGTAACGCCGATGACCCACCACTAATATATTTATATATATATATATATATATTATGCCAGTTAGGGCTGTGTGTAAACCTCACTGACCTAAAGAGGCGCTAGAGGCTGTCAGCCTCTTGTTGCCTTTTTAGGCGCCCGCCTCCCGCCGGAATCCCGGGTTCGAGACCCGCTCGAAGAACGAGTTAGGATGGTGTGGACCGGGGGACGGTATATATATATATATATATATATATATATATATATATATATATATATATATATATATATATATACAAATTTTGTTTTTCGTTATTATTCATTTATTCATTATTCGTTTATTATAAAATATTTGTTTATTTGTTTTATATGTATATATATATATATATATATATATATATATATATATATATATATAAAACGAATAAACTAGTCAGAATATAGGCTACAGTTAAAGCTTTCCTTTAATTTTTGTGTAATACATGCACGCACGTAGCCACGCACACACATAGATGTTTAAATACATTTATGTTGTTAATAAATAAATAAATAACAATAAATAGTTGTAACAGCAATATCTCCAAGTTTTGTTTTTCACTGTAAAATGTAATGATTTGCCAATGCAAAGAGAGTACCGCCACCTTTTCCCCCACTTCAAGCACTGATTATAACACAAACAAATCATCCTCCTGGCAACTTTTTTTTTGTCAAAGCGACAAATCCAGCTACTTTTACTGTCTCTGTCCTATTTGGTCGATATATTTGACCGCTTGAACGGCCTCAACCTGTCTTTGCAAGGCCGCGAAACTCATATTTTGCTCCTTGCAGACAAAGTGCATGCCTTCACACAAAAACTAGACCTCTGGCATGGCCGCATCAGTCGAGGGAATTGTGACATGTTCCCCAGCCTTGCAGACTTTATCACTGATGCAGGCACGTCACACGATTTATCCTCCCTATTTCAATCAGCGTCTGAGCACCTGTCAGCAATGAGAAAACAATTTGCGACGTACTAAAAGAGGATTATCGCTCTTTTGCGTGGGTTCGAGATCCGTTTGTGTGCACAGCAAACAAGCTATCAATTGATATGCAGGAACAGCTTATTGAGCTGAAGAGTGACAGTAGACTGAAGGAACTCTTTAGCTCCTGCCCTCTTTCGTCATTCTGGGCAGCATTGATGCAGGAATATCCTGAACTCTTGTGACGTCGCCTTGAAGATTCTCCTTCCTTTCGCGTCGACATATTTGTGTGAGGCAGGATTCTCAAAAATGACTGCACTCAAAACGAAATACCGCAATCCTGCACAAATCGAGGATGATTTGAGGCTATGTTTATCAAACATTGAGCCAATAATTGAGGATCTTTGCAAGGCAAAGCAGGCTCAGGTCTCACATTAACATCACCTACCTGCAAGCTTCTGTAAAAAAATGCAAATGATGCCTACTATTAGGCCTAGTAATAATAACAATAATAAAGCATAAATTAATATCAGAGGTCTGGTGCCAATTTCCAATTATAGCAATAGCCTAGTAATGATAATAGGCCTATACTGATGATAATAATAATAATAATAACAACAACAACAACAACAACAATAAAGCATGTAACCTCATATAATTATAGCAATAGCCTAGTAATGATGATAGGCCTACTACTACTCATAATAATAATAATAATAATAATAATGTCTGCAAGCTCACATTAGAAGTCTGGTGCTACTGTCAATTATAACAATAGCCTAGTAATGATAATTGGCCTACCTACCGCTACAGATGATAATAATAATAATGTGGGCCTAAAAATAATAGCCTATAGGGCTATCTGTCTGTTTGTCTGTCTGTCTGTGCAAGGTGGTGTGGGGGGGCACTGGGGCCCCAACTGCAAGGAACCAGCTTTGGGGGGGCCCAGCTTGCAAAAGGTTGAGAACCCCTGCTCTAGGCCACAGAGTGTTGAGCTCAGACAGGCTGCATCGAGCCAAATAGTGCATTTAAACATTAAATAATTTCACCTGTATTATTTATTCACCAATAAATAATGTCACCTGTAAATAGTATGTTTGTTTGCATAATATAAAAAAATATATAATAATTATCGGCAAATCTGTTTTGAAAATGGCCGATATCGATAATCGTAAAAATGCTTAATATCGGCGCCGATAATCGGTCGACCCCTAACAGCTATCATTTTCAAGAGTTGGTCCTAATTTCTATATCAGGGGCAACATTTAGCCTGAAGATTTTGGCTTTTACTGGTAGTGGGGATTTAGATTTTATCCTTGTGACTCAAATCATTTGAAAAAAAAGACATGTTTGCATTCATTCAGTGCTTCAACCGTTGACTTTATCTGAAGGTTTCAAAATTACACCAGCAGGTGGGGACTAGTGAGTATTGAGTATATGAATAAAATTTGTTCCAAAACATGTTTAATTTTTATTTGCAGTTGACAAGTGTTAATTTTCACAATGTATTTGTTTCATCTGTAGAGTTCATATGACTGACCCAAAAAAGACTTGACATCTGTTGAGTATCACGTCACGTACAAAAATAAAAAAAAACTTACAATTAATTGAAGGTCATTTTGGAATAAAATCTTCCATCATGGTTACCATGCAAATACCTAGATTAATCATTGGGACTTTGTGGACCCTCATCAAGTACATCTAGCATTTGATAAAGGTCCAAAAAATCCTAATGATTTAATCAGAAATACATATTTAGATCTATGCAACCTTCTAAAATTCCTATTGGTTGATGGGAGTCACAGCTAGGAATGGCGGTTCACAAGTTAATTATCCTCAATCTGATAATGATTGTGTATGCTACAGTGGGTATTTAGGGAAGCGTTAATGACTGATAGGATTCAGTTTACTACTGTGTGCTGTAATAAGAGCACTAAAGCCTTCTGAAGGTGATGCTCCTACCAAATTATGGATAGACGTCCAAGCTCGTTCCAAATGCATGGAATTCCCTTCTATTACTGGAGCTTCACTGTGTACATTAGGGATCAAGTTCCTAACAGACATTAGTTGCCCTGTACAGATCTGCATGCAACACAAACTCAACAAACACACTGTTATTTGACCATAGTTCTTTGGTTCCAGGCTGTGTGTCCAAGTTCATGGTGAAGCGTGGCTATTTTTATCCAGCTCGTTGCATCCTGTCGTAATGGATAAAGTTAATAGTAGAGTAACAGCAGAGTTTGGCCTGTGGTCAAGTTGCAGCGCTTGATGCTGATCTGATCTGGTGAAATGTATGGCAGTGTCGCTGTCCGTCAATCTCTCACAGATTCTGTCTGGTGAAGTCTAGTCTTGCCTAGGTAGACTTTTGACGATTGATAAAGTCTGGTTCACATTTCAGCTTGTCCATGTTAAAAATCACACGACACGGTAACTTAAAGAAAAAAATTATTACATTTCTCTAAAACTGTCATGTGGTGCGACCAAATTAAAGTATATTTAAAATGTTTATTTCTTTAACAAAATGTATGTGGTGCAAACATCAAGAAAAATGTAAAAACGCATTTTCCTTACACTTTTCATACATGTGAATATAAATATAAAAAATAATATATAAATATTGAGTTGCACCACGTGACATTTTACTAACTAAGTTTACTTCAGTTAGTAAAATGTCACGTTAGTAAAATTACTTCAGTTAGTAAAATGCCTTGTCTAAAGGGTAAACTTATCTTTAATTTTAAGAGATTTATTAACCTTGATGTTTTTTTTGTCACACCACATGACATTGATTTTTGTTTGTTTTTTACTGGCCAAGATTGTGCCAGTCTACTAAGTTGTAACTTTTATAAAGGCTTTTTTGTGCTTATAACTATAAACATGAATTTTAATTCAGAAGTTACATACATGCTCATAATATGTGCATTTACGTGATTCTATGCATGTTTTTAATATGCTGATAGACTAAAAAGACTATGAAAATGAAAATGTTTTTGACTCATAAGATGGGCTATGGGTCAGGCTAGTTTAATGAAGAAGGATATTGCATTTTGTTCTCGTAGCACTGTTTACAGGGCAGGGCCCACTCGTCATCTGTGGTTAACACTTGCGTTAACTAATTGCTGTCCTAATTTTGCTATAGTGTTGCTAAACTGGACATAACACTGAAATATTTAAAGAGCAAATGGAAGGCAGCATTCTTAATAATGACTGAAGTCTTAATTTAGTCAAGGACGAGGCAGTGGTTGACTCTTAAAAATGACACTGAAACTAGGTGGCACAGCAGGTTCTGTCTGTATTTTCTTGACATTTATGGTAGTAGGTGTTCCTCTTGATATTTAGCAGCCCTTTCCCTGTTGTTTTTGCAGTCATAGTCTTCTGTAAACTGCAGCACCAGCATCAAGTTTGTAATGTGTTATCCCCTTAGAAAAAAAACTGTGGAAAAATGACTCTAGTTTCACTCTCTCTCAAGACCGTTATTGCCGGCCAACAAACCCCAAAGGCTTTTGGTGTCGAGCCATGATCTCTATGTGATGCTCTCAGTCTTTGAATCAATCGGCATCAATCAAACCCTGTCATGGGTCGCTGTGCTAGTTTAGCATTGGTATTTTGACAGCAAGCACACATTGACCCCCTCCCTGATTAAAGCTTATATCATTGTGTGATGAGTCTCCTACTGTTGTTTGTCTTAAGTACTTAAACCTTTTTGACTCCTGCACTTAAGAACTTGTGAAAAAAGCTTTTTGCTGCCTCAAAATCCAGTGTTCATATTAAGGCCTTGTGGTAGCGTTTAGAACAGTCCTGTTGCGTCTTTAAGTTTAAAGCATCTTATTATGTGTTTTTGAAGATGTTTTTTTAGTGAGTAACAACATAAATTTCAGAATGTTCTTTACAGTGGCTTCAGAAAACGTAAAATGTTTTTAGTGAAATATACAGCAAGTCATCTCGACAACTTGTATGATGTTTGGTAAGCTAATCATACTTGCTAAATTACAACATTTAAAAAAAATCTAAAGTAAAAACAATTAAGACATTTTATGGCAATTTTATTTGCTAGTGAAGACATAATTTTGAATAGGTTTAACTGTATTTGTGTGGATATTTTGACGCTTTTTACCTCAAAGTATTGCAAAAAGATACTTCCAAATACAGGACTATGCTTTTACATTACAGCATTTTCCTGATGGAGAGAAGCACATGGTACATTGTGAGATAACCGAGCCCTGCAGATCTCAGGCTTATCAAAGCACAGCTCCAAACTCATATCAGAGTTTCCACTGAGGATGTGTGGCCGTGAAAACAGATATCAGGGTTAGGGAAGCAACTGTAGATTCAAGTTAACTGTTGCTAGCAGCTAGCTGCTCCTAATAGTGCAGTCAAACTAGTCATAAATAAGTTAACAACACTAAACTAGGGCTGTGCAATTAATCGCGTGCAATTCTCATGCGTATCTCGTCAGTAAAGCCGGCTCCGTGATTGGCGGTAATTCTACATCACCTGTTTTCAAATGGAACAGCAGTTAATACACAGAGCCGCAGTTCACTGACAAGGTACGCAATTCGCGCTCAGAATCGCAGATGAATCGCATTAGATTATTAACGCGATATCGCGTGGCTTGTCAGTGATCTATGGCTCTGTGTATTAACTGCCGTTCCATTTGAAAACAGGTGATGGAGATTTACCACCAATCACGGAGTGATTATATTTATGTAATCACGGAGTCTAACCAGTCTAGTCTAGTTTCAACCTTCTTAATGAACAAATTCTCTAAAATGGATCAAATTTCCCAATGTTTAGATGAGGATAAGTTATTTTAAATAGCAGTTTAGCATTTTTGTTGTGGTAGGCTACAACACTGCTTAATGGAAGAAGTATTAAAGCAACTATTCTATGGGCTAGCTACTATATTGTGTGAATAGCTGAACTGTTTCACTCTACTGGGAAATGTAGTAGTTGGCAATGGTGCTACTTTTAGCTAGTTGCTTTAAACCTATGCATTTGTTTTGTTTATGCTGCAATTGTGTGTTCGAGTGACAGATGCAATCTGCTGCAGGGACAGGAAAGCATTCAATTTCCTCTTCCTATTCTCGATTAAGTGGACAGGAAGTGGTCTTTTTCTTTTTGACAGATGGTCTCATGGGTTCTAAAGCTGACACAACTGGCTTTGAAAAAGACAATGTTGATGGTGTCACTTTCTTCCCTTGAATTTGTCTTTTGTCAGTGGATGGATCATGTAGGTCACCCCATATGATCTCATGGAGCGGTCATTGTGATCTCTCTATTCAGGGAGGAAGGGGAAACCACAGTGACACTGTGATGTCACAAGATGGGTATCCGTGATGACAGCAGTGCACCGGATGGATCTGGTCCATGGCCTGTGTCACACAAACCTTGACAAGAACAATTTAGCTGCAATAAGAATTACTGTTTTCCCCATTGGGACAATCTGGGAGAGTTGGAGTTGTAGTATTTGGATGTTTTTTGAGGTAGTGCTTGCATGGTGTATGTGTATCATCAGCCAAGAGTGACATTTTGCAACAAGTTGACAAGCAAAATCACATCTGCCTCCGAATCCAGTAAGATTGCGAATAGAAAACAAGTAGGAAAAACAAAAAGAGAAAGATCTTTGATCATGGTTCCTTGACAATTTTTTGGGACATTTTTAGGACAACTTTGACCAGTACATTGTATCCTGTGCAGTTTTTTTTTACATCAGCCCTTTTTAAGATGATCAAAAATGGTAACAACACTTTTAAGACCCCATCAATCATTTCCATTCTGTTGTGTTCCATCCAGCTATTTTGGAAATTCTCTTGCATTTCAGCTAGAACTGGATTGTCCAATCCTGGTCCTGGAAGCCAACTTCCTCCAGAATTCAGCTTCAGCTTGTCCCAACAGTTTCTAGAAATCCGGAAGACCTTGATTACCTTGGTCCAGGTGTGTTTAATAGGGTTGGGTATCATTTGTTTTAGTTTTTCGATACCAAATCGATATTTTTAACTTTACCGGTGCCTGAACTGATACTTATATACAGTGGGGCAAAAAAGTATTTAGTCAGCCACCAATTGTGCAAGTTCTCCCACTTAAAAAGATGAGA
Organism: Gymnocypris eckloni scoliostomus; assembly: GCA_027564155.1. Classification (NCBI taxonomy): domain Eukaryota; kingdom Metazoa; phylum Chordata; class Actinopteri; order Cypriniformes; family Cyprinidae; genus Gymnocypris; species Gymnocypris eckloni. The sequence goes on from CM050422.1 coordinate 37,011,227, forward strand.
GAGGCCTGTAATTTTCATCATAGTTTTCATCATTTTCACCTCAACTATGAGAGACAAAATAAGAAAAAAAAATCCAGCATATCACATTGTAGGATTTTTAAAGAATTTATTTGCAAATTATGGTGGAAAATAAGTATTTGGTCACCTACAAACAAGCAAGATTGCTGGCTCTCACAGACCTGTAACTTCTTCTTTAAGAGGCTCCTCTGTCCTTCACTCGTTACCTGTATTAATGGCATCTGTTTGAACTCGTTATCAGTATAAAAGACACCTGTCCACAACCTCAAACAGTCACACTCCAAACTCCACTATGGCCAAGACCAAAGAGCTTTCAAAGGACACCAGAAACAAAATTGTAGACCTGCACCAGGCTGGGAAGACTGAATCTGCAATAGGTAAGCAGCTTGGTGTGAAGAAATCAACTGTGAGAGCAATTATTAGAAAATGGAAGACATACAAGACCACTGATAATCTCCCTCGATCTGGGGCTCCATGCAAGATCTCACCTCGTAGGGTCAAAATGATCACAAGAACTGTGAGCAAAAATCCCAGAACCACACGGGGGACCTAGTGAATGACCTGCAGAGAGCTGGGACTTTAATACTTATTTTCCACCATAATATGCAAATAAATTCTTTAAAAATCCTACAATGTGATTTTCTGGATTTTCTTTTCTTATTTTGTCTCTCATAGTTGAGGTATACCTATGATGAAAATTACAGGCCTCTATCATCTTTTTAAGTGGGAGAACTTGCACAATTGGTGGCTGACTAAATACTTTTTTGCCCCACTGTATATTGAGGTGTTTTGCAACTTCAGCAACGTCTGCTGCTGCTTTACCTTTGAGAGACAATTGATGCGTGATCACTGACGCAGCTCCAGTTAGCAAGTGCTCTCGGTGTGAGACTGCCTTCAGTTTTCCGCGTTGATTGGTCGGACTCGTGACTCCTTACATATCAGATGAGCGGTGGGCGGAGATTGCTCTCAGAGATTGAGAGATCGCCTCACTCTCACAGAGTGTTGAGCTCAGACAGGCTGCATCGAGCCAAATAGTGCATTTAAACATTAAATAGTTTCACTTGTATTATTTATTCACCAATAAATAATGTCACCTGTAAATAGTATGTTTGTTTGCATAAAAAAAAAAAAAAATTATCGGCAATTCTGTTTTTAAAATGGCCGATATCGATAATCGGTAAAATGCTTAATATCGGCGCCGATAATCGGTCGACCCCTAGCGATTAGACTGTCACTTGACACGTGAGAGTAATGTATGACGATCGTTTGACATCCAAGTACGGCGAGAGAAAGTAGGGATGCACCGGTTGACCGGCCAAAGATCGGAACCGGCCGGTTTTTGCTTATAATGCGCGATCGGCAACCGGCCGGTTTCTGTCTTTTTTTCGGCCGATTTTTCCGAAAGTGCGAACATGTCATTTGTGTGGAAGACATTCGGCAGGAGCACAACAAACACAGAAAAACAGATACAATGAAGCCAACCGTTGGTGTAACATTACCACACAAATAAGAGCCGCTTTCATTTGCTGCTCTGAAGTTGCTAGTGATGGGTCGGTCTTGAACGATTTATTTATTTTGAGCGAATCTTTAATGAGACTCGAGAAGAACGAAAGTCGTTTCGGGAGTGATTATCGCAGTCGCGCATGCCACCATCCTAAAGGTTCTGTACTGGAATTAGTTCACCTGTTTCGAGTCTTGGGTTTTTCGAGTCGTTCGTTCATCTTAAACGAGACTCAAAGGTCCGAGTCGGTAAAATGATCCGAACTTCCCATCACTAGAATTTGCGCATCTGTCCACGCCCTGCACAAGAATAGACCGTGAACAGTTGTTCAGCGCAGCTTCTCACGTGTTGGATGAGAAAAGAAACAGACCAACTTGTGACAAAGCTGAAATGCTACTTATTTTACCTTAAAATTACATTGACTTAATTCGATTTAACAAGCTCGAGCTGTAGCATCTTTGTTTTTGCTCGTTGCACTAAACATTATTTGATTTAACATTTTGGAATAATTTATTTATATAGCCTACTTTGGTTTTATTTAGTTTCACTGGTAAATACCTTTTTTCTTTACACCAATTTTAAAAATGACAACAAATGTTGATTAAGTAACATCTTTGTTTGGACTGTTGAATGTGTGTTGGTTGTGTTGTTTAGATTGTAACTATGCAAAATGTTGCCTTTCATTTCAAATGGTTACTGTTAATGTTTTCATTTAAGGCCAGTTTTATGTAGTTTCAACCCAATTTAAAAACATCTTGGTCCATCTTCAACTGGGGTTGACCAGTTGAACATGAGAGGCAGAATTTGTAAAGATGCTTGTTTGTTTTGTCTAATAAAATATATTGATAGGCATTTAAAATTTGTTTAATATGCTATATCCATTAAAATAAAAGCTTAAGAACATTTTGAATTTTAAATAATTTTAATCAAAAACTTGTGACACAGCCACTATGTCATATTGAAGTAACACCACAGACGTAATTATAACACCACAGACCTTATAATGCAAGTTACTAAAGGCTCTGTGTTACCAGAAAAATGCATTAACACCAGAGATAGTAACACCACATACAAATCAGCTTAGACTTTTCTAAAATGGAGGCTACCATCATGATGATTTCAAGATCAGGGGACATTTTGGAAATATCAACAAGTATGTATTTATATATTTTTATTAAAATATGCCAGATCTGCAAGTTATCAACATAACACCACATACACTAATGACAACACATGAAATTGTCAGAGATTTAGCTAGCTTCAAAATGTATAAGAAAGAATGTACTCCCCATGCACCCCTCAGATCAACCAGCACCTGCAGTGACCGTTACACACAGGAAGTAGTCCAAATAGAATTCTCCCTTTTCTTAAAGGGTGACATCCATTGTTGAAACACCACAGACATGAATTTGGGGGCAACTTTTTCTTAAATATATATCTTTTTAAACAAATATTATACATGTTAAATCAAATCTATATTCACTATATAACCACTTTATTTGTGTTAGAATCTTTCATTATTTTTGTTGGTTGCTTAAAGGAAAAAGTCGGTATCGGAATCGAATCGGCCAGTTTGCTCGAAAAAATCGGTATCGGAATCTGCCAGTTTGCTCGAAAAAAATCGGTATCGGAATCGAATCGCCAGTTTGCTCGAAAAATTGGTATCGAATCGCCACGAAAAATCATGATCGGTGCATCACTAAGAGAAAGCATTAGGAGACTTCCGCTCTCTTATAGCTCTCGCGGTATTTTGATGTTACACCGATTGGTCTAGCAGTGCTGCTTGAAGTTGAACACATCTAAGCGGTCTTCAGAGGAAGCATCATGTTGGCACGCTGCTATGTTGCCAAGTCCGCAGTTTGCTGCGGGTTGTTTTCGTGTCCGCGGGTCTTTCATAACATGCAGAATTGATGCTCTACATGTAAACGATATCCTTTGTTGTACTTTCCTGTCAAAATAACAGAGTTTGTTTGGAAGTCTTCAGCTTTTAAGAACTGCTGGGTTCTCCTGTAGTGGGCGGAGCTAATGCACAAACGGCAATCTCATTGGTTGGTGCTCACCTATCATCGTCCCTGTTTTGATTTCAGCGAATCAGTTCGAGCGAATGCAGACGACCTGATTAATATTCATGAACCCAGCAGCTCAATAATCGTTAGAGTGTTTTATATGGTTATTAATAGTAGAAATCGTGGTAGTTTTGTCACCTTATCAGTATTATTTGTAGGTTTTCCCCCTTTTTTATAGAAACACTAAATGACAAACAATATCTTAAGCACCACCACCAGTCCTAAGTTCAGACAACATGACAAATATGCATTCATACATGATTATTCTAAAGTTCTATCATCATCTAATGCTAAATTATCATAATATCATATTATAATGTTTGACTGAAATAATCAATTGAATTTGATAGGTGTCTCTCACATTGTCCCACAGAAACATTAAAATAGTGTAGATAAGTGTAATGTTTTATAATAATAATTTACTCTCGTTGGTGACCATTTTATTAATTTAACATATTTAATATTGGGGCATCCAAGTTATTTGACACATTTGAACCTTTTAAAAAAAAAGTAACAATAGTTACTTTCCCTGGTAATTAGTTTATTTTATAATAAATAATAACGATGTACCTTGGTTAGTATTTGCGAGAAGTAACTAGTAATATAACTAATAACTTTTTTTAAAGTAACGTGCCCAACACTGCATATACAAGGATTTATTGTATGTCTTTGATTAATAATGTATATGAAGAGCTTTAAAAAACACATATTAAATTGCAATTGCAATATTGGTTAAAAAAATCGCAATTAGATTATTTTCTAAAATCGTTCAGCCCTAGTACCGGTGCCAAATTGGTACCGGGTTTCGGTACCCAACCCTAGTGTTTAATCGGGGTTAGAGCTAAACTCGCTGCACAGTGGCCCTCCAGGAGCAGGACTGGACCTCCCACTTCCACTTTTTGGAATGGTACTAGAAGTTGGACATTCCAATTGTAAAGTTGGAGCAGAGTGATCTGCATTGAGAAGTGCTATTTGACAGTATTCCCAAAATGGTGGCATCTAAAACAACATTCTATTGGTTAGTATCCAAATTATGGGGAATGCAGGGTTAATGTAAATAATTGGAGATGGAAACACATTTGCCAAATAAATTCCTCCATGTGCATCAAACTTTCTGACTTTGTGAGATGAGATTTTATGGCGGTTTATCAGGAAGTCGCAATTTTGTTCTCTTTGACTCGAACTTTGAACACCTACTTGAAATCAATAACTTTTGGTCAATGGCTTTGATGTTTGAACCCTCTTAGTTTTTCTCTGTACTAGCATTATTGGATTAAAGAGAGCTTTTCTTTATTATAAGTGCTTCAGGGAAGAAAGTTTCAACATGACATTTGGCATATTTTGTCCTCATTTGCATTGTTAAAACAAAAGATTGACATATTCAGCTTTTTTAATGGTCGCACCAATTATTTATCTGAAACGAGTCTGTATTTCATTAGAACTTCATAAATGTATTAGATAAATCAGTTACTTAGGCTGTATTAAAAATTAGGAAGCACCCTTTGATGCAATGACAAGCTGTTTTACATAAACCACATGCTGTTTGTTTAAAAATGTCATGCTTTCATTTGGAGCAAAAGGTTGCCGGCCCATCTGCTCCAGCTGTGAGATTGCAACAACTTCGTATCTCCGCTGAGTGTTTGTATGTGTTTGTGCTTTGGCTACGGTCACTACACAGAGTATCTCGTCATCACTGAGCTGCTTGTTCCCAGGGGATTCTGAGTCACTACATCAGATAACCGTCAGACGAGTTGAAAGCTGGGTTTCCTCTTTGGTACACCGGCAGTGTTTCATTGTGGCAGCGATGGACAATTAAAACCCTGTTTACCAAGCACTGTCAGTAATCAAAGTATACTAGCTGATGTATACCAGGTGCCTCAGGACAGTTTTTAAAACGTTCAAGGTTCAAGGTTTCTTTATTCGTCACATAATAAATGATACAGGGTATAATCAGAAGTGAAATGTAAGTCAAATCAGGTCCACTCAGTGGACAGTGCAAAAGAATAAAAATAAAAATTATATAAAAGTAACACAACACAAGAGCATTTATATAGGTAAAAAAATAAAAATAAAGAGTAAAATGTGCAATAGAATAAAAAGTGCAAACCAAATTAGATGTCCAAAAACAGTATATTGGGACTTAATAAATAGTAATATGAACAAGAGGAACATTACAGAGACATGTTCTTAAATGTGATGCATATATTGCATGCATGCACAGTTTTAAGGCAGCTTTTTGGTAACTTCATGCCTTAACTGATGGCATAACTAGGACATTGCATGCACATACAGGATTTTTCCTGGGTCAAAAAAGGTCTTCGGTGGTGGCTGACGGACATCCACACACAGTAAAAAGTACCCTCTCCACGTGAGCTGCGAACTCATACTGCCATTACTAAAATAAATGCAAAGAAACAGTTTGTGATTGTATTTATTTATTCATAAAAGAAAAAAACAGCCACTGTCAGGGAATATAATAAAACTGGCTTTCATATTTTTGTAGGATCCTTCTTTGTTGGACCTCACAATTATAATTATATCAATATAAAAGTAGCATTAGAAAGTTTATATTTAACTAGTAGTCTAATTTTCTACTATACATCTGAATAAAATTAGCAGCTGGCTAACAAATAGCTATTTTGTGGCTGGTTTCACCTCACTCAGTGTAAAGTAAATGATTTTAACTACACATTGTCATATAAATAACCTGAAATTAGGCTACTGTGGATTATTAAGGCTAAATATTTTATTATTATTATGGTTAAATCTTTTTATTTTATTGAAAGTGTGTTTTATGTAAATTGCATGTGCGGAACCCTTGTCAGAGAAGATAAAGATACTTTTTTTTTTTTTTGCACAATTCACAACACCAGTGATTTCAGTTAAAAACTAAATCTCTGAATGCTCCATGGATTCAGTCTTCTGACCTGCGTGGCTTTTACTATCATGTCAGTTGATTTTTAGGAAGGGAGTAGAAAGACTTGGGCTTGTTTACACCTGGTCACTGGCGCTTTTCCACTGCATGGTACGGTACGGTTCGACACGGCTCGTTACGGCTTGGCACGGCTCAGTTCGGGTCGGTTTGCGTTTCCACTGCAGTTTAGTACCGCTTTAGAGTGGACGGGATTATTTACGTGTCATTATAGCTGCGCCGCCTCTAACTGCGGTGACATCATCGTAAACGCGCCACAAACAAACGTACAACAAAGGAGCATATTGACGGAATTGTGTTCTTCATTCCCGAAATGTGGATGTTTTTAACAGCAATGGACAAGCCTATGAAACTGCTTGGGATTTACCCCCCGCAGCAGATACTGTGCCACAGACGGTAGAGAAGTGCAGGGATGTTCGTGCAGATGTGATGCGTTACTTGAATAGTTAACAATTCATGTAGAATCTTCTGTGAATTATCAATAAACTTTTGAATAATATTTCAAAATGTTCAATGTATCCCTTGTTTTTTTATTTATGTGTTGGTTTGTATCATCGTGGCATTAATCATTTGGGTGCTCATACAATAATACATTTTTTATATAGTCTGGAGGTACACTTATTCGATCAGATTGTTTTTAATTGAAGCAAAACACAGATACAAAGGTACAAATATAAACAGAAAACATACTCTAAAAATATACAAAGTGCAAAAGTATACACACTTTTTAATTCCTTGTCGCCCCATCAAGCTCTCGCTGGATCCGCTCCTTGGCTATCACCGAGAGGAACATCTGAACTTCCTCAACAGACCACGAAACAGACATTTTTTGGTTGATACAAAAAGGTGCGTTTGTTCAAACAAAAGTTGCGTCCGATCCTTCGCTGGCTGTGCTGATTTAAATCTAGCGGGTATATGTTGGGTCTCGTTTCGCAAGTTCAATGACGCAGTAATGACGATTTTCTCCAGCCAATCAGTAATCAGTAGTTTACACGTCACGTTTTGGTAACGGTATGGATCGCATGGAACCCCGGCCGAGGTGGTACTAAAAAAGTACCAGGTACAGTAACCATAATATGCGATCGGCAACCGGACGTTTTTTTGTATTTTTCCGGAAGTGGGCCTGCGTGCACAGTCTACATTTGTAAGCCTAATCATTCGCGAACATGTCATTTGTGTGGCAGTATTTCGAAATCTGTGCGCAGGACGTGAAGATTGAAATCTGCAATGTATGCAAAGGACAAGTGAATCGCGGAGGAACACCAGCGAAGACATTCGGCACAACAAACTTGATCAGACATTTAAAAGTTCATCACCCGAAAGAACACGATGAGTATCAAAAGTCTCATTCTAAAAAAACAGAGTTACAGCCGAGATAGTCCAAAAGCGCAAGCCATTACAAAGAAAATAATGGAATTTAATGTACTGGATGATCAGCCGCTTTTCCGTTGTAGAAGACCAAGGTTTCCCGCCTAATTGCGCACATGGATCAGCGATACACTCTGCCCAGCAGATACTTTTCAGATGTGGCTCTACACAATGCTGTGTCAGCTCATGTTCACAGTCTAATTAATGCTGAGGTCAGATACATTAGTTTTACCACCGATATATGGAGCGCTGATGTGAGCCCAATATCTATGCTGAGTCTGACGGCCCAGTATATTGATGCTGATTTCGAACTACAAAAAGTTCTCTTAAATGCACAAGAATTCTCTGGTTCACATACAGCATCTGGCATGGCTTTTAACGAAATGCTTAAAACCTGGAACATTTCCAAAAGCAAAGTGCACGTTATTGTGCGTGATAATGCTGCAAACATGTGTAAAGCAATGCAGGATGCTCACCTACCTAACCTGCCTTGTATGGCCCACACTCTTCAGCCGAAGAAAAGGCTACAACAAAATGTCCCAACTCGATGGAACAGCACGTATTATATGCTGTCAAGTCTTATGGAGCAGAAGCATGCTTTGGGGGCATATGCTGCAGACTAAGAATTGCCTGTAACCCTCACCTCATACCAATGGGGTCTAATCGAGAACATTTTGATTCTTCTTGCACCATTTGAGGAGCTTACAAAAGAGATCAGCTCTTCCACTGCGACTGCAGCAGATGTCATTCCATCAATCATTGCACTGAAACGTCTCCTAAAAAAAAGTGCTGAAACGGATCATGGCGTTAAAACTGTCAAATCAACTCTTTTAGAAGCGGTTGAGAAAAGATTCAGCGATGTTGAACTGGAGCCCTTGTACTGTCTGGCTACGATCCGAGGTAATGACAACAATATAATAATAATAATAATAATAATAATAAGGCTCTACATAATAACATGCTATATTCTGTCATTTTTTGTTTGTTTAATAAAAAGGTACAAGGATCTATATTTCTCCAACACAGTCAAACATACAGTACGAGAAATGCTTCAAAAGGTGTTTCAAACAGAAACAGGAGAACTGAGGGAAGAGACGAGGTACGCTGAAGGGAATGAAGAGTGCACAGAGGTGCCAGCAAAAAAAATACCACGCAAAGCAAGCTCACTGTTGGCGATGCACAACGATGATATTGGAAGAAAATTCTGAAGTGAATAAGGATACGGGCAGCCGCACAGCACTGGAAATACAGAGCTACCTGTCTGAGGCACATATACCAAGAAGCGAACAGCCGTTGGTGTACTGGGGCACAAATAAGAAGCTTCTCACGTGTTGGATGAGAAACGAAACAGACTAACTTGTGACAAAGCTGAAATGCTTCTTTTTGTAAAGAAGAACTCGCATGCACTTTTGAAAAGCCAGAAGTAAACATCAGTTCTGTAAGCTATAGGATGTTTAGGTGTTTTTTATTTTACCTTAAAATTACATTGACTTGATTGAAAAAGCTCCTGCTGTAGCATCTTTGTTTTACACCGTTGCACTAAACATTATTTGATTTAACATTTTGGAATAATTTATTTATATAGCCTACTTTGGTTTTATTTAGTTTCACTGGTAAATACCTTTTTTTTTCTTTACACCAAATTTTAAAACGAAAACAGATGATTAAGTAACATCTTTGTTTGGAGTGTTGAATGTGTTTTGATTGTGGATGGAACTATGCAGTTGTTGCCTTTAAAATTACATGGTTACAGTAAATGTTTTTATTTAAGGCCAGTTTAAAGTTTCAACCCAATTTAAAAACAAAAGCTAAATGCTTTTGTCAGTACCTATGTTTGTATTGACTGCGCTACTTACTGTTAATTTCAGATGGTTACAGTTATTGTTTTCAATTGCCAAAACCCAATTTGGCCTGTTAAATACCAAATAAACATCTTGTTTATGTATACTTTCTTTCATTCTTGTTTGTTGCTTGATAAAAAAAAAAGGAAATCGGAAATCGGTATCGGAATCGGCCGGTTTACTTGTAAAAAATCGGTATCGGAATCGGCCATGAAAAATCATGATTGTGCATCCCTAGTGGAAAACCCCCCAAAAGTGAACCGTGCCGTACCATGCAGTGAAAAAGCGCCAAAATGTGTTTTGTCGAATCGGAAATGCATCTGATTTGTTACACTTTTTAAATAGTGTAACAAATTTAATTAGGCGCTGCATTTTATTCATCATCAGCCAATTTCAAGATCGAAGATCGCAACAAGAGAGTACCAAAAAATTTCAATGCAGAAAAAACCCTGACGTAGTTTCTTTCGCTGTTTGATATGAAATGATACAGGCTACAAGCACAGTATCTTTTACACGCTCGTTTGACTCGCGCCTGGTGCAGAGGCGCCTTTAGTGCACGCATCTGAAAGGCCTCCCATTTGATGTGGTCAAACACGTTCTGCATTTCATAAACGCAATCCTTTTCAAGAAAAATGAGACCGAGGCAGCCATTGTGAATGGGGTGGCCAACGCTAGCCCCGCCCCTGTGTCAATTACGTTAACCCCTTCAGACCTGGCGTCCATTGGAATGGACATTACATAGTTCTGGGTCTCATTGTTCTCTGATTTCATTGTTTGAATAATGCTTATTACTGATTGGTTTCTGATGATCCAATCACAATGGAGAAATTACTTTTAACTTGATCTGAGAGAGCTTCAGACATCAGAGAAGACAAGCATGGCTCTGAAGCTCGAGAGAGGGAGGATTAATGAATTTAATTTCCATTAAATGTATGTTCATGCTAGCCTAATACATCTTCTCTCAGCATAGTTTGAACAATTTCAAGTGTTAATATTTCATGATGTTTTGAAAATATTTAATTTCATTAAGTTATAGGATTTTTTCAAAGTTTAATGTCCATCCCAATGGACATCAGGAGTCAAGAGATATTACATTTACATTTATGCATTTAGCAGACACTTTTATCCAAAGCGACGTACAGTATGTTTAGGTTATACATTTTTTGTCAGTATGTGTGTTCCCTGGGAATCGAACCTACAACCTTTGCGCTGCTAACGCAATGCTCTACCACTGAGCCACAGGAACACCTTTCTTTCTTTCTTTCTTTCTTTTCTTTCTTTCTTTCTTTCTTTCTTTCTTTTATAGGGGGTGTAAAATATAGAATATCAAAAAAGACAATTCTTGGTCTCTTAAACTATGTTTTAGGCACAGCAAAACTGTCAATTTGGAAGACTAGAAAAAACAAACGACTATGTATTGGTGGTATGGACCCTAGTGAACATGTTGAAGGGTTTAATTGCAAATAGATTGAAAATTAATTTTCTTACCATGTTTGGGTGGGAGATTTAATAACTTTCAGAGAAAAGTGGTGTGTAGGGGAAATTTTATGTTGTATTTATGAAGAACAGCTTGTTCTTAATTTTTCAAAAACAGACTGTTGTTGTAAGTGTGTTTTGGTTTTACATTTGACTAAAAGATTAAGGAAAGATGTCACGAATGAGGATTTATTGTATTAGTAATGATATACTGAAGGAAAATTGTATTCAAAAGTTGTTTAAACCTTCCTTCCTTCCTTCCTTCCTTCCTTCCTTCCTACCTCTCTCTCTCTCTCTCTCTCTTTCCTTCTTTATTTTCTCGATTAGTCGACAATAAAAATAACCATTAGCTGCAACCCTAGTTGGCAGTCAATGGGACAGTCACAAGCCTCCCAGTTTTTATCTAAAATATCTTAAATTGTGTTCCGAAGATGAACGAAGCTTTTATGGAGTTGGAACGACATGCGGGTAAGTGAATAATGACAAAATGTTCATTTTTGTGTGGAGTAACCCTTTAAGAAGCACGGGTATATTTGTAGCAATAACCAACAATACATTATATGGGTCAAAATTATAGATTTTAATTTTTTACAAAAATCATTAGGATATTAAGTAATGATCATGTTCCATGAAGATATTTTTTAAATTTTCCACCGTAAATATATCAAAACTAATAATTTAATTTGAGCAACTTTAAAGGGCGATTTCCTTTTAATATAATTTTTTTTTCATATTCATCATATTCCAGATTTTTGGCCAAATATTGTCCTATCCTAACAAACCATACATTAATAGAAAGCATTTTTATTCATCGTTCAGATGATATATGAATCTCAATTTTAAAAAATGCACCCTTATGACCGGTTTTGTGGTACAGGGTCACATATTATATAGGAATTAATACTTTTACTTCAAAAACCAATAACATTTTACTGTAAAATACTGTAACGGCACAGAGATCCATCGTCATTCAAAAGTACCCTTGCAAACACTGGCATGAATGCACTCATATTCTCGAGGCTTGTCAGTCCACTGCAGTGGTCCAGAGGGGCTTTTATCATTTATTGAAGGGATTCCCGAGCACCATCTGTTCTGGCATAGAGCGATACTTGCATATTGAGATGGTTTACTGAACACTCATGTTTGTTTGTCAAATCTACTTTGTCAGCCGCTCAAGTGGACTTCCTCTCAGCTCTTTGATCACTCTGTTGGATTCAGACCATGTCTGACAACCACAGACTGGCAGTATCACATGTATACCTCATGCATTTCCCAGACTAATATATTTCAAGATTCATGACAAATCCTAATCAGATTGGAACTTGCGATTTCAGCCATTTTTGTAGGCATACGTCCAGCGAATGGACAGTGGGTGTGCCATCTGAGGTTGAGACTAGAGTAATGGTGATTTGGGCTACCCAAGTATGCCACAAAATCTCAGCACAGTCCTCTTATAAACCCCATAATGCTCAGGGTGATGAAAAGAGCCCAACACAAGAATGAGAGTCTGTGAATTTCAGAGCTGTCTGACAGAATCACACTAACAATCCAGTGTTGCATAAGCATCCCCATTTCCCACAATTGGCATGTATTTTTTAAATAACTGAGAGCACTCTGCAGTAAAACCCAAAATTAAATTGGTTCCTCAGCCAAAAAAAAGGTCTGGAAAGTGTGAAAACAGATGCTAATTGTTTTGGTTGCAACTGAAATGGCTTGAAAGCTTGCTAGCAAGCTTGTATAAGTGGCAAAGCAGGAATCACCTCGCCTCAGGGGCCACCAGCCGTCTGTAGGACAACACAGGCCAGACACAATTATGTAAGTGCTGATGTTATCTAAGTGACCCTGTACCCCATCAATGCTGTGAGTGGAGCGTGACCAAATTATCTGCATGTTGCATAACACGATTAAACAAATTTTAGTTCAGTGAACATTGAATTTCAGAACTGTTTAGCTAAACTCTTAAAAATAAAGATCCTATATTGGTGTCAGTGGTTCCATAAAGAACCATTAACATCCATGGAATCTTTCAACTGCACATACGGCTCTTTAAAGGTCCCATATTGTCAAAACTGATATTTCCTGGCTCTTTTCATGATAGCAGAGGTTTAGGGATATGTAACTACCATATAAGTTTCAAAACAGTCACTCCACAGTAAACTGCACACAGCCTGCATAAAGTAGCTGTGTTTTTTCACGAGGCCTTGTGACTTCCGTAAAAATTTGATCTCCGAACCACTCAGTGACTGCCTTCAGTCACCATCCCGAGCACCGCCCACCATCCTTTTGCCAAACTCCCAGACAGCATCGTGTCCATGCTATGCTGAGCAACAACAACATGGAAACATGTCGAAAAAGTTAACTTTAACGGACGAAGCCAGATCGGCCGACCTGTAACGTTACACTCTCACTCAAAGGACGGACGATCTGACAGGACTGTTACTATGAGGGGATCACGTCTAATGTGTATAGTAAAGACAAGCTCACCATGTCTGTCTAGTCATGATTTCAGTAGGTAACTATAAAATATATATATATATATTCAAAATATATATAAAATCTGTTCAGATGTTAAAAGTCGTGTAGTGTATTCCAGCCTTTAGAGTGGAAAAAGGTTCTTTATAGCCTAGTTTTAAAAAGGTTGTTTTGGGGACCCAAATTGGTTCTTCTGTGGCATTGTTGTGAAAACTCCCTTTAGGAATATTTATTTTTCATAGTGAAAAGGTTCTTCAGATTATTAAGATGAGACCAAAACAAGTGGTTCTTTTAAGAACCCAAAATTTTCTATGGTTCCCAACCCATTTGGATACTTAATTTGTATAGAGCGTATCATAATCAGACATACCAAGTGAAATAATGGAGAGACCCGCTGCATTTACTACCCACTGTGTGGTTGACCTAGTAGTGTTTAGACCGATGTGTTGGTATAGACGATAAAGATGGTTATCACATGCTGCGGAACTCCCCGAGGGCTCTAGACAGGGTCAATTTGGTGGGTTTTTCCCCTCAGCTGAGCTCTTTGATGGAGGTCTGTTGAGCTCTTACTGTCTCTTAGTATAAAAGAGAGCTACAGGACAAAATGTCACATTTATTCACAGGTGTTCAATCCCATTTGTGCAAACAAAATAAAGTTGTCACTCCTACTTCCTCAAATATAAATTAACCAAAATGTTGGTGTGGTATTACTGGTTTAATATTATTTTTTGGTATTGGCAAATTTTAAAGTAAAGGTGCAGTCACATTTTGGTGGAGTTTTGCGGGCAAAAAAAGTTAATTGTCAATAGTGTAGCAATTTAACTCATAGATACCAGTGATAATTTTTAGTCGATGAAAATGATAATTCAACATATCTTTTTTTCTGTGACTAAGATGAGACGTTGATGAGCTAAAATTAATATCTGATGATAAAAACTATGACAAAATGTATGCATTTAACATGACTAGATGGGGCTAAAATGATATTTGAGGACTACCGGACATTCAAAATACATCCTATAGGCTAATTTAACTGTCTTGTCTTTCAAAATGTGCATCTCTTTCATTGGATAAGGGGCGTTTGCATATCTATTCTCAGTATGGCAGTCACAGTGGACAGATAGGCTACCAAAACGTGAACTAGCGATCTGAAACAATGGCCTCAGCACCTGAAGGGTTAGAGCATTGGTCTCAAACTCAATTTTGAGTGCCACGGCTCTGCACAGTTTAGCTCTCCAACCCTAAGGAATTGAGTTTGAGACCACTGGGTTAGAGACTGGGTTACCAGACGTTCCGTTTTTCCCGGGAGTCACAATTCATTGTCAATTAAAAGCGGGATAGGCGGAAGAAGTGCTTTCTCTCGTGCACGCTCCACTTCTTCAGTTCTCATACTGCGCGATCAGTTCTCACTGCTGCTCACTACTCAAATGCACACACAGCAGTCCAAATGTCTATTGTGTAGAGTATCTCACGTAAATACAGTCAGTTATGGTTTAAGT
Source organism: Gymnocypris eckloni scoliostomus (assembly GCA_027564155.1). Classification (NCBI taxonomy): domain Eukaryota; kingdom Metazoa; phylum Chordata; class Actinopteri; order Cypriniformes; family Cyprinidae; genus Gymnocypris; species Gymnocypris eckloni. The sequence continues at coordinate 37,026,400 of CM050422.1, forward strand.
GAGCGTATAACAGGTGGGTGAAAACTGAATGTGTGTCAGTATTACATGCAGACCTTCCGTCTTAAAGGGACAGCGTTCCTAATTAAATACCTACCGGTGTCATCAATGTTAACCAACAAAAGATTTTAAATAAATGTATACTTGTTAAATAAACCTACTGTATCTGAAAAAAAATTATTAAGTTTAATTTGTATCTCTACCAGAAAATTGAAATTTCATCCAGTTTTTCCTAATTCAATCCTTGATTCAAATTTCTCATAAGCTTAATTGATTTGGTTTAAAGAGAGAATAATTGATGGCTATTTTGTTTGAATACTACTTATAAAATATCTACCAAAATAAATGTTGGTAACTGCAGTTTGACTAAAAGTTTACTAAAACGCAATGTCTTTTTGTCGACTAAATCTGAAAGACTCAAATGATTAAAATGTCAAAACCCAACCATAGACAAATAATTATGCTGCTTTTGTTAGTAAAATGTTGTAAATATTTAGTCCATTTATTGAGTTGAGTCTGTCACTGAGGGTTGAAATTTGTATTGTCTCATCAAAGACAAAATATAATGCATAAACAACTGTATAACTGAACAGTAGCTATATTTGGTTGAAGGGCTATTCACCCAAAGGATGATAGTGATAATAGTGGTGGAGAGAATAATGAAGTCCACACCACAACTGTAACAATATCGATGGGAATTACTTTTTAAAGCATTTTTTTAAAGCTGATGAACGCTAAAAATTTTGACAGCCTATCAGAATCCACACGAGATTTAAAGAGCTTGAGCGTTGAAATTGGCGGACAATAGGGATGCTCCTATCGATCGGCTATCGATCGGTTTCGACCGATAAACACATTTTAAGACTCGATCGGTACTCACACATTTGGCCAATCTCACGTACCGGTCACAATTTGAGGACGTTTCTGAAGCGGCTCTCCGTGCTACTTGGCTAAAAATAGTCTTTTGCGAGTTGTCATCACGTGGAGGAAGGAACAAAACCTTGTCGCAGCCATAAGGGAAATGGTCCTCACTGTAGAACACAAGATCCAGGGGGCGAGGTTGGATCTAGATCCAACTCCTCCCACCTTACGTATACCTGAACCTACCAGTCTCCACCCCCTGATCCCTAAACCCACCCATCTCCACCCCTAAACCTACCAATCTCCACTAGGGCTGTGCATCGCCTGTGACATTGGGGACATTATTGAGTATTTTGCAAAAACCAAACAAAACACCTGTGCAGTGCACACATTACGTGATGAAGTCTAGTGGGTTAAACAGTGAGTGTGCGCATTTAGTGTATTTTTTCATTGCATGATTCAGTCTATTAAAATGCATTAAGAAAGATCACAAAATTCAAGATATGGGGGCAGAAAATTCATATAGTTAAAAATCACATGAAAAGTGCCGGGTTTTTTTCTTCAAAAATCTGCATAATTACAAATGTGATATTGATTTTATTCAACAGTTCAATAAATAATAAGTTAATATTAAGAGACTTATGTTTTAGAAACCATATTGCCTATTTTGCTCTTTTGGCAACAAAAAAATAATGATAAACACAGCTACAGCACTGTTTTGCATCTCTGAGAAACATGATGGTGTTTTGTTCCTGAATGAATCAACCGTTAAATGATTCGGTTCAGTCACAATGACTATTTTATAACGGTGACGTGCTGCCTCCTGTTGGCCTATTTTCGTTTTTTTTTATATATATAATTTCAAATATCAGTTTTTATGTTTTATGATCAATGTTTAAAATATCAAAATATTATGCATTTGTAACTGCAGGTTAAAGCACTCCATGTCCCTCTGAGCTGCATTAAACAGTGTGTAAATACATCTAAACACCTTCAGATGCCATTTCTTCTGCAAAGATTAATTTAGTTATACTGGTTTAATTTGTTTGGTAACAGCCTAAATGTCTTACTATTCTAATTAACTGATTAAATGTAACAATTTGACTTAAAAGATGCACACTTTTAGAGAAAAAAAGGATTTATTAAATGTAAAAATGCCCATAAAAGTTCAAAACCAAATTATGATCATTTCTGTTCACCGAGAATATGAATAATATCAAAAATATCAGCACAATAACACACTCTGCAAAATATTGTCTAATTATCGTTATTGAAAAAATTCCCCAAAATATCGAGATATCATTTATTTTCAATATTGCACACCCCTAATCTCCACCCCCTAGATGTGGATCAAGCCCCGCCCCCTGGATCTTTGTTGTACAATGAGTGACTACTTCAGTAAGGGGTAATGGTAACATAATACTCTGATCGTGGGCTGCTTTTATGTACATTTATTTATAAAACAAAATATCTTCTTTGGCCATATTAGCCTACTCAATAGCATTTTCGAGTCAAATACCAGTTTGCTTTGCAAGAAAGGCCAGTAGTGCCTGTATTGCCCGAGGAAGCTGGCAAAATGTAATCTGGACATGACCCTGTTGACCCTTTTCAATAAGCCCTTTGTTGAGTCTGTTGTTATCTTCTCCTTAATCTGCTGGTATGGGTCCATCACTGTAAAACAAAAACTACATTTCAAGGTTAATTACAGAGCAGTTGCATCACAGGTTCTAAGCAGAAAGGCCTGGATGAATTTGATCAGAAGCAGATGTTAAGAAGGGTTGAATCTATCCTGTCAGATAGTTCTCATCCTTTACAAGCTGAATTTCAGATGTTGCCATCAGGATCACGCTTTAAACTCCCCAAATTGAGAACCAACAGATATAAACACATAAACATTCTTTTGTACCTGCAGCCATTCTGCTTCTCAATTAAAAAACAACATAGATAACTTATTGACTTACTATTTATTGATTGTTTACTGTTTTTTATTGTTTTTAGCCATGCCTGCAAGTTAGGTAATCTGTGTATTGTGTGTGTGTGTGATTGTGTGTGATTTGTACTATACTACCTGTTGCACAACGAATTGCCCCACTGGGGACAAATAAAGTAATTTGAACTTTGAACTTGATTAACATAGGCTTTACTCCTTTCAAACTTTATCTGAATGTCACCGCTTCTGTCACTGCATCTTCCTGATCAGGCGAATAACACACACAAAATGAAATTGTCTGCCTGATGAACTTAATATTGCATCATTAATAATTTATTTCTCCACCCGCAAAATAATCAGAAAGCATTTTTTTTTATTACCCCACCCGAGGATTATCTGTAGCGCCCATGGATACCGTGATCAAACTAGTCCGTTTTGTTCTTTCAGTAGTTTAAATGTTTATATATTTTTTTCCTCTTCTGTCTTAAATTGGACAGTATTACAACTTACGAGCTACATCAGACTTCTCCATATTGGAGTTTAAATGTTTCTATCTATTTTGTCTTGTCTCTAACATTAGACAATCAAAACATTCTCATCTTGAGCAGAAAAGAAACATAACAGTTTCAAAGTTTTAATTACAACCTAGCCATCTAACAACAATGTTATATATATATACACACACAGTATCTCACAGAAGTGAGTACACGCCTCACATTTTTGTAAATATTTTATTATATCTTTTCATGTGACAACACTGAAGAAAGGACACTTTGCTACAATGTAAAGTAGTGAGTGTACAGCTCGTATAACAGTGTAAATTCTCCTCAAAATAGCTCGACACACAGCCATTAATGTCTAAATCACACACAAAAGTGAGTACACCTCTAAGTGAAAATTGGGCCCAAAGTGTCAATATTTTGTGTGGCCATCATTATTTTCCAGCACTGCCTTAACCCTCTTGGGCATGGAGTTCACCAGAACTTCACAGGTTGCCACTGGAGTCCTCTTCCACTCCTCCATGATGACATCACGGAGCTGAGGGATGTTAGAGACCTTGCACTCCTCCACCTTCCATTTGAGGATGCGCCACAGATTACCTTTACCCTCAGTTTCTTTATAATAATAATATGTTTAATTTATATAGCGCATTTCCCAAGCTCAAGGACAATGTACAAAAGCAGAAACACAATAGACAGTTGATTCACATAATGGTAACTCTCCTTTCACAATCAATTAATCAGTTAAGTGGACAGTAGACAGTTGCCCAGTCAGGAATAGGCATGATTGCAGTTGCATATCATGGTACAATTATGTACAGAAAATAGAGCCACAGACATAGTATAAGTAACAATATATATATATATATATATAAAAGATAATGTCAATAAGTTGCAAACAAAGAATAGAAGATGCAACAAAAAAATACACAAACGAAAATACTCAGAGAGAATTACAGCTGGTAGTATAGGATGAGAGGAGTGTCTAAAGAACATGATTTGACTGAAAATATTGGGTAAACAAGTAGGTTTTGAGTTGTGATTTAAATACAGAGAGCAAGGTTATTGTCCTAAGTGCCAGAGGTATAGAGTTCCATAGTTTAGGTGCAATGACGGAAAATGATCTGCCTCCTATTGAGGATAAACAAAATCTACACAGTTCACAACCTAACGATCGAAGTAATCGAGGCGGAATGTAAGGAGACAGTAAATCAGAGAGATAAGGGGGAGCAAGGCCATTGAGTGATTTTAAAAGTAAGCAGAAGTTTTTTTCGTATTAGTCATCCTTTCCTATCAAAATGCTTGCTACATATGTGAAATTGCATAAAATCATACCTGATTCAATTTTTTTTATGACTGATAAAACTTTCGGAGGCAGTGTGTAAACATGATTGACACAATGTGAGGATTTACTTATTTTATTTTGGATAGTTATCGTTCTTTGTTTGAAAAGGCCTTAGTTAGCAGGCTAATTGGTTAGTGATGTGGTAAGCTTGTACATTGAGTTATTAGCTTGTTAGTATGTTAATAACAAAACTACAATAACAAAGAAAAATGTCAATGTGTTATTGTTCCTGGTAATGAAACTGTGTTGACACTATGAAGTGTGGCATGCAGAAGAGGTGCGTTAAGAATGTTTAGCATGATTCCTCGAGGTGTATCAGAGTTGCAGAATAGGAGTTACAATTTTAAGGTTTTTGGCCTGACTATATTTTGGCATTTATTGACTTGTTTCGTTTCTTATTTCCAGCTGTTTGGCAGCATTTTCACTTTGGATGATGGTTGCATGTTTATGTTTGTTTGTTTCAGGTGATCCAGCAGCGTGAGTGCAAACAGTCATTGTGGTCTTGGGCTCCCAGCAGGTAAGTCCATATAAAGCTCATTCCCACAGCGAGTCCTTCAGTTGAACCTTGACTTACAACACCTTTTCATTCAGCGCACAGTTAGACGTGCCCTCAGGGTACGACCTTCAGTTGAGTGTGGAGATGCTTTTGGATCGGAATGCTTCAGAGTCTAAAAGTGAATGTTAAAATGTTGATTTTAAGTTCTGTGTGTGCAAATTAGTTAATATGCATGAATTTACATCAGCTTATTGAATATGCATTATAGATTTCTAGAAAATGTTACAACATAAAACGAAGTGGCCAACTAATATGCATTTTTTTAATGGCCAATGCCCTTACCAGTCTCTAGAGAAAGAGGTGGTTTAAAAATAAATACAAATTAAATGTCACTAGATTTTGTAAACCGACAAATTGGCCGAACAGAGACATGCCAATAATCTCAAAAAGTATTAGCTAATACAGTGTATATTGGTCTGTTGATATTAGGTTGCAAAAGCGGAAAAATTCTGAACTTTACCATAAATGTTACACCTACATGTGCCACCCTAATCAATAATGATATAACATTAATAATAAAGCAGCTACTAAATTTCTAAATTTTTTATTTGAAATGCTTTCTGAAAGTTGCGAAGTCTTGCAGAAAAGTGTAAACTTTTATAGACATATTGTGGAAGCTGTGTTTACAATAATCTGATTTTATTTGATGGGTTGTCTGCATTATTGTGCTCATTTTGTATATCTAATCTCAGATCATGTGCATCATGTAGCTAAAGTCCCGAAAATAAATTCTCACGCAAACATGTCTAAATTAGCTTTCTTCATTCTGCGACTTTTTGTTGAAGACTAGTAAGACAAGCTAGTGGTAAGGATGACATGCAGGATTGCGGGTATTGCTCATAATTTTACTCATTCCCGCAGGTTTCATATAATAATGTGGGAAATTCCACAAACAATTCAGCATCAAAGACACTCATAAAACTGACAGTGTATTGTTTTCACATGCTTTTAAGTCTCACCAATTTAAACGGTTTTAAATCATTCAAGCGCAAGATGATGCAAGAATACTCACGCACTTTCTAAGAGACTGTTTCTGTGCGCTTACACACAAAGCAAGCTCACATAAACCCACCTCTCAAACAGCTCTTTTTCACACATAAATCCACCTCTCAAATATATATATATATATACAGTGCTCAGCATAAATGAGTACACCCCCTTTGAAAAGTAACATTTTAAACAATATCTCAATGAACACAAAAACCATTTCCAAAATGTTGACAAGACTAAGTTTAATATAACATCTGTTTAACTTATAACATGAAAGTAAGGTTAATAATATAACTTAGATTACACATTTTTCAGTTTTACTCAAATTAGGGTGATGCAAAAATGAGTACACCCCCACAACAAAAACCCCACACCCCACAACCCATTGTTGTACAATGAGTGACTACTTCAGTAAGGGGTAATGGTAATAATACCCTGATTGTGGGCTGCTTTTATGTACATTTATTTATAAAACAAAATATCTTCTTTGGCCATATTAGCCTACTCAATAGCATTTTCGAGTCAAATACCAGTTTGCTTTGCAAGAAAGGCCAGTAGTGCCTGTATTGCCCGAGGAAGCTGGCAAAATGTAATCTGGACATGACCCTGTTGACCCTTTTCAATAAGCCCTTTGTTGAGTCTGTTGTTATCTTCTCCTTAATCTGCTGGTATGGGTCCATCACTGTAAAACAAAAAACTACATTTCAAGGTTAATTAAGGTGAGCAGTTGCATCACAGGTTCTAAGCAGAAAGGCCTGGATGAATTTGATCAGAAGCAGATGTTAAGAAGGGTTGAATCTATCCTGTCAGATAGTTCTCATCCTTTACAAGCTGAATTTCAGATGTTGCCATCAGGATCACGCTTTAAACTCCCCAAATTGAGAACCAACAGATATAAACACATAAACACTCTTTTGTACCTGCAGCCATTCTGCTTCTCAATTAAAAAAAAACAACATAGATAACTTATTGACTTACTATTTATTGATTGTTTACTGTTTTTTATTGTTTTTAGCCATGCCTGCAAGTTAGGTAATCTGTGTATTGTGTGTGTGTGTGATTGTGTGTGATTTGTACTATACTACCTGTTGCACAACGAATTGCCCCACTGGGGACAAATAAAGTAATTTGAACTTTGAACTTGATTAACATAGGCTTTACTCCTTTCAAACTTTATCTGGAATGTCACCGTTTCTGTCACTGCATCTTCCTGATCAGGCGAACACACACACAAAAATGAAATTGTCTGCCTGATGAACTTAATATTGCATCATTAATAATTTATTTTCTCCACCCGCAAATAATCAGAAAGCATTTTTTTTTATTACCCCACCCGAGGATTATCCGTAGCGCCCATGGATACCGTGATCAAACTAGTCCGTTTTGTTCTTTCAGTAGTTTAAATGTTTATATATTTTTTTCCTCTTCTGTCTTAAATTGGACAGTATTACAACTTACGAGCTACATCAGACTTCTCCATATTGGAGTTTAAATGTTTCTATCTATTTTGTCTTGTCTCTAACATTAGACAATCAAAACATTCTCATCTTGAGCAGAAAAGAAACATAACAGTTTCAAAGTTTTAATTACAACCTAGCCATCTAACAACAATGTTATATATATATACACACAGTATCTCACAGAAGTGAGTACACGCCTCACATTTTGTAAATATTTTATTATATCTTTTCATGTGACAACACTGAAGAAAGGACACTTTGCTACAATGTAAAGTAGTGAGTGTACAGCTCGTATAACAGTGTAAATTCTCCTCAAAATAGCTCGACACACAGCCATTAATGTCTAAATCGCTGGCCACAAAAGTGAGTACACCTCTAAGTGAAAATTGGGCCCAAAGTGTCAATATTTTGTGTGGCCATCATTATTTTCCAGCACTGCCTTAACCCTCTTGGGCATGGAGTTCACCAGAACTTCACAGGTTGCCACTGGAGTCCTCTTCCACTCCTCCATGATGACATCACGGAGCTGAGGGATGTTAGAGACCTTGCACTCCTCCACCTTCCATTTGAGGATGCGCCACAGATTACCTTTACCCTCAGTTTCTTTATAATAATAATATGTTTAATTTATATAGCGCATTTCCCAAGCTCAAGGACAATGTACAAAAGCAGAAACACAATAGACAGTTGATTCACATAATGGTAACTCTCCTTTCACAATCAATTAATCAGTTAAGTGGACAGTAGACAGTTGCCCAGTCAGGGAATAGGCATGATTGCAGTTGCATATCATGGTACAATTATGTACAGAAAATAGAGCCACAGACATAGTATAAGTAACAATATATATATATATATATAAAAAGATAATGTCAATAAGTTGCAAACAAAGAATAGAAGATGCAACAAAAAAAATACACAAACGAAAATACTCAGAGAATTACAGCTGGTAGTATAGGATGAGAGGAGTGTCTAAAGAACATGATTTGACTGAAAATATTGGGTAAACAAGTAGGTTTTGAGTTGTGATTTAAATACAGAGAGCAAGGTTATTGTCCTAAGTGCCAGAGGTATAGAGTTCCATAGTTTAGGTGCAATGACGGAAAATGATCTGCCTCCTATTGAGGATAAACAAAATCTACACAGTTCACAACCTAACGATCAAGTAATCGAGGCGGAATGTAAGGAGACAGTAAATCAGAGAGATAAGGAGCAAGGCCATTGAGTGATTTTAAAAGTAAGCAGAAGTTTTTTCGTATTAGTCATCCTTTCCTATCAAAATGCTTGCTACATATGTGAAATTGCATAAAATCATACCTGATTCAATTTTTTTTATGACTGATAAAACTTTCGGAGGCAGTGTGTAAACATGATTGACACAATGTGAGGATTTACTTATTTTATTTTGGATAGTTATCGTTCTTTGTTTGAAAAGGCCTTAGTTAGCAGGCTAATTGGTTAGTGATGTGGTAAGCTTGTACATTGAGTTATTAGCTTGTTAGTATGTTAATAACAAAACTACAATAACAAAGAAAATGTCAATGTGTTATTGTTCCTGGTAATGAAACTGTGTTGACACTATGAAGTGTGGCATGCAGAAGAGGTGCGTTAAGAATGTTTAGCATGATTCCTCGAGGTGTATCAGAGTTGCAGAATAGGAGTTACAATTTTAAGGTTTTGGCCTGACTATATTTTGGCATTTATTGACTTGTTTCGTTTCTTATTTCCAGCTGTTTGGCAGCATTTTCACTTTGGATGATGGTTGCATGTTTATGTTTGTTTGTTTCAGGTGATCCAGCAGCGTGAGTGCAAACAGTCATTGTGGTCTTGGGCTCCCAGCAGGTAAGTCCATATAAAGCTCATTCCCACAGCGAGTCCTTCAGTTGAACCTTGACTTACAACACCTTTTCATTCAGCGCACAGTTAGACGTGCCCTCAGGGTACGAGCTTCAGTTGAGTGTGGAGATGCTTTTGGATCGGAATGCTTCAGAGTCTAAAAGTGAATGTTAAAATGTTGATTTTAAGTTCTGTGTGTGCAAATTAGTTAATATGCATATGAATTTACATCAGCTTATTGAATATGCATTATAGATTTCTAGAAAATGTTACAACATAAAACGAAGTGGCCAACTAATATGCATTTTTTTTAATGGCCAATGCCCTTACCAGTCTCTAGAGAAAGAGGTGGTTTAAAAATAAATACAAATTAAATGTCACTAGATTTTGTAAACCGACAAATTGGCGAACAGAGACATGCCAATAATCTCAAAAGTATTAGCTAATACAGTGTATATTGGTCTGTTGATATTAGGGTTGCAAAAAAGCGGAAAAATTCTGGAACTTTACCAGAAATGTTACACCTACATGTGCCACCCTAATCAATAATGATATAACATTAATAATAAAGCAGCTACTAAATTTCTCAATTTTTTATTTGAAATGCTTTCTGAAAGTTGCGAAGTCTTACAGAAAAGTGTAAACTTTTATAGACGTATTGTGGAAGCTGTGTTTACAATAAACTGATTTTATTTGATGGGTTGTCTGCATTATTGTGCTCATTTTGTATATCTAATCTCAGATCATGTGCATCATGTAGCTAAAGTCCCGAAAATAAAATCTCACGCAAACATGTCTAAATTAGCTTTCTTCATTCTGCGACTTTTTGTTGAAGACTAGTAAGACAAGCTAGTGGTAAGGATGACATGCAGGATTGCGGGTATTGCTCATAATTTTACTCATTCCCGCAGGTTTCGCGTTAATAATGTGGGAAATTCCCACAAACAATTCAGCATCAAAGACACTCATAAAAACTGACAGTGTATTGTTTTCACATGCTTTTAAGTCTCACCAATTTAAACGGTTTTAAATCATTCAAGCGCAAGATGATGCAAGAATACTCACGCACTTTCTAAGAGACTGTTTCTGTGCGCTTACACACAAAGCAAGCTCACATAAACCCACCTCTCAAACAGCTCTTTTTCACACATAAATCCACCTCTCAAATATATATATATATATACAGTGCTCAGCATAAATGAGTACACCCCCTTTGAAAAGTAACATTTTAAACAATATCTCAATGAACACAAAAACCATTTCCAAAATGTTGACAAGACTAAGTTTAATATAACATCTGTTTAACTTATAACATGAAAGTAAGGTTAATAATATAACTTAGATTACACATTTTTCAGTTTTACTCAAATTAGGGTGATGCAAAATGAGTACACCCCACAACAAAAACCCCACACCCCACAACCCATTGTTGTACAATGAGTGACTACTTCAGTAAGGGTAATGGTAATAATACCCTGATTGTGGGCTGCTTTTATGTACATTTATTTATAAAACAAAATATCTTCTTTGGCCATATTAGCCTACTCAATAGCATTTTCGAGTCAAATACCAGTTTGCTTTGCAAGAAAGGCCAGTAGTGCCTGTATTGCCGAGGAAGCTGGCAAATGTAATCTGGACATGACCCTGTTGACCCTTTTCAATAAGCCCTTTGTTGAGTCTGTTGTTATCTTCTCCTTAATCTGCTGGTATGGGTCCATCACTGTAAAACAAAAAACTACATTTCAAGGTTAATTAAGGTGAGCAGTTGCATCACAGGTTCTAAGCAGAAAGGCCTGGATGAACTTTATCAGAAGCAGATGTTAAGAAGGGTTGAATCTATCCTGTCAGATAGTTCTCATCCTTTACAAGCTGAATTTCAGATGCTGCCATCGGCATCACGCTTTAAACTCCAAAAATTGAGAACCAACAGATATAAACACTCTTTTGTACCTGCAGCCATTCTGCTTCTCAATTAAAAAAACAACATAGATAACTTATTGACTTACTATTTATTGATTGTTTACTGTTTTTATTGTTTTAGCCATGCCTGCAAGTTAGGTAATCTGTGTATTGTGTGTGTGTGTGATTGTGTGTGATTTGTACTATACTACCTGTTGCACAACGAATTGCCCCACTGGGGACAAATAAAGTAATTTGAACTTTGAACTTGATTAACATAGGCTTTACTCCTTTCAAACTTTATCTGGAATGTCACCGTTTCTGTCACTGCATCTTCCTGATCAGGCGAACACACACACAAAAATGAAATTGTCTGCCTGATGAACTTAATATTGCATCATTAATAATTTATTTTCTCCACCATAATAAATAATCAGAAAGCATTTTTTTATTACCCCACCCGAGGATTATCCGTGGCGCCCTATGGATACCGTGATCAAACTAGTCCGTTTTGTTCTTTCAGTAGTTTAAATGTTTATATATTTTTCCTCTTCTGTCTTAAATTGGACAGTATTACAACTTACGAGCTACATCAGACTTCTCCATATTGGAGTTTAAATGTTTCTATCTATTTTGTCTTGTCTCTAACATTAGATAATCAAAACATTCTCATCTTGAGCAGAAAAGAAACATAACAGTTTCAAAGTTTTAATTACAACCTAGCCATCTAACAACAATGTTATATATATATACACACACAGTATCTCACAGAAGTGAGTACACGCCTCACATTTTTGTAAATATTTTATTATATCTTTTCATGTGACAACACTGAAGAAAGGACACTTTGCTACAATGTAAAGTAGTGAGTGTACAGCTCGTATAACAGTGTAAATTCTCCTCAAAATAGCTCGACACACAGCCATTAATGTCTAAATCGCTGGCCACAAAAGTGAGTACACCTCTAAGTGAAAATTGGGCCCAAAGTGTCAATATTTTGTGTGGCCATCATTATTTTCCAGCACTGCCTTAACCCTCTTGGGCATGGAGTTCACCAGAACTTCACAGGTTGCCACTGGAGATATGCAGATGGCATACCAGGCCGTGTGCTCAAAGCATGCGCTTTCCAGCTAGCCGGGGTTTTTACAGATATTTTCAATCTGTCCCTCTCTCTGTCTGTGGTTCCCTCATGCTTCAAAAAATCCATCATTGTGCCCATACCAAAGAAAAATAAAATCACATGCTTGAATGACTGGAGGCCCGTTGCTCTGACCCCCATCTTCAGCAAGTGTTTTGAGAAGCTCGTCAGAGACTACATCTGCTCTGTGCTGCCTGCTTCACTGGACCCACTACAATTTGCATACCGCAGTAACCGTTCCACAGACGATGCTATTGCCTTCACCCTGCACACTGCTCTCCCACCTGGAAAATAAGAACACCTATGTGAGGATGCTGTTCGTGGATTATAGTTCAGCATTTAACACTATAGTGCCTGCCACACTGGTTGCGAAGCTCCAGACTCTAGGACTGAACAGATCTCTGTGCAGCTGGATCCTGGACTTCCTGACAGGCAGAAGTCAGGTGGTCAGAATGGGCAACAACACATCATCTCCCTGATCCTCAACACTGGTGCACCGCAGGGCTCGTCCTCAGCCCACTCCTGTACTCCCTGTACACACACGACTGTACAGCTACACACAGCTCAATGTCATCGTCAAATTTGCTGATGACACAACGGTGATAGGCCTGATCACCGACAACGATGAGACGGCCTACAGAGAGGAGGTGAGTACCCTGACTAAATGGTGTCAGGAGAACCACCTCTCACTCAACATCGACAAGACCAAGGAGCTGGTGGTGGATTACAGGAGACAGAGCAGAGAACACACACCCATCACCATCGACAAGACACCTGTGGAGCGGGTGACCAGCTTTAAGTTCCTCGGCGTTCACATCACTGAGGATCTCACATGGTCTGCTCACACAGATGCAGTGCTGAAGAAGGCACATCAGCGTCTCTTCTTCCTGAGACGGCTGAGGAAGTTTGGAACGAGCCCCAGAATCCTCAGATCCTTCTACACCTGCACTGTGGAGAGCATCCTGACCGGCTGTATCACCGCCTGGTTTGGAAACAGCACCGCTGGCAACCGCAGGGCTCTGCAAAGGGTCGTGCGAACTGCTCGCCACATTGTTGGAGGTGAGCTTCCCTCCCTCCAGGATATCTACACCAGGCGGTGTACAAGGAAAGCCCGGAGGATTATCAAAGACTCCAGCCACCCGTCCCACAGACTGCTCTCTCTGCTGCCCTCAGGGCGGCGTTTCGCAGCATCCGATCCCCGCACTAGCCGACTGAGGGACAGCTTTTTCCCTCAGGCTATCAGGCTAATGAACAGTCACAAATAACTCACCTACATCACACTCCCACTCACACAACATGCCATGCACTGCACTTTAACACCGTTAAAGTGTTAAAACACACAACCTATCTGCTATCACTGGACACCATACGATGCACATCCACGACACTGCATATGAATAATCTGTTGCACCTTTGCACATCTATCTGCTGCTCAACCAATCTGCTGTTAATTTATAATCTGTTGCACCTCACATTATTACTATGTATAGACCACATTATGTATAGATACTGTACATAATGTAGATGTGCACATACGTGTATAATGTGTTGTTGATAATTGAGTATGTCTCTATAGTACACTAAAGCGTACTGAGTATATGTATGTGTATTTTGCACATTGTCTTCTGTACAGTCTGTAAATATGTACTGTCCATATGTAAATTGCTGTTGTTTTTGCACTGTCTGTCCATATGTAAATTGCTGTTGTTTTGCACTGTCTGTCCATATGTAAATTGTTGTTGTTTTTTTGCACTGTCTGTCCATATGTAAATTGTTGTTGTTTTTTGCACTGTCTGGAGCACTGTAAATGCTCCAGTGCAGTTTACACTGTCTGTCCATAGGTAAATTGTTTGTTGTTTTTTTACATAGGTAAATTGTTTGTTGTTTTTTTGCACTGTCTGTCCATATGTAAATTGTCTGTTGTTTTTCTGCACTGTCTGTCCATATGTAAATTGTCTGTTGTTTTTCTGCACTGTCTGGAGCACGCTCATAAGAATTTCACTCACCAAGGCACTTGTGCTGTGGTGATGTGACAATAAAAGTGATTTGATTTGGGTCCTCTTCCACTCCTCCATGATGACATCACGGAGCTGAGGGATGTTAGAGACCTTGCACTCCTCCACCTTCCATTTGAGGATGCGCCACAGATTACCTTTACCCTCAGTTTCTTTATAATAATAATATGTTTAATTTATATAGCGCATTTCCCAAGCTCAAGGACAATGTACAAAAGCAGAAACACAATAGACAGTTGATTCACATAATGGTAACTCTCCTTTCACAATCAATTAATCAGTTAAGTGGACAGTAGACAGTTGCCCAGTCAGGGAATAGGCATGATTGCAGTTGCATATCATGGTACAATTATGTACAGAAAATAGAGCCACAGACATAGTATAAGTAACAATATATATATATATATATATAAAAAAGATAATGTCAATAAGTTGCAAACAAAGAATAGAAGATGCAACAAAAAAAATACACAAACGAAAATACTCAGAGAGAATTACAGCTGGTAGTATAGGATGAGAGGAGTGTCTAAAGAACATGATTTGACTGAAAATATTGGGTAAACAAGTAGGTTTTGAGTTGTGATTTAAATACAGAGAGCAAGGTTATTGTCCTAAGTGCCAGAGGTATAGAGTTCCATAGTTTAGGTGCAATGACGGAAAATGATCTGCCTCCTATTGAGGATAAACAAAATCTACACAGTTCACAACCTAACGATCGAAGTAATCGAGGCGGAACGTAAGGAGACAGTAAATCAGAGAGATAAGGGGGAGCAAGGCCATTGAGTGATTTTAAAAGTAAGCAGAAGTTTTTTCGTATTAGTCATCCTTTCCTATCAAAATGCTTGCTGTGAAATTGCATAAAATCATACCTGATTCAATTTTTTATGACTGATAAAACTTTCGGAGGCAGTGTGTAAACATGATTGACACAATGTGAGGATTTACTTATTTTATTTTGGATAGTTATCGTTCTTTGTTTGAAAAGGCCTTAGTTAGCAGGCTAATTGGTTAGTGATGTGGTAAGCTTGTACATTGAGTTATTAGCTTGTTAGTATGTTAATAACAAAACTACAATAACAAAGAAAAATGTCAATGTGTTATTGTTCCTGGTAATGAAACTGTGTTGACACTATGAAGTGTGGCATGCAGAAGAGGTGCGTTAAGAATGTTTAGCATGATTCCTCGAGGTGTATCAGAGTTGCAGAATAGGAGTTACAATTTTAAGGTTTTTGGCCTGACTATATTTTGGCATTTATTGACTTGTTTCGTTTCTTATTTCCAGCTGTTTGGCAGCATTTTCACTTTGGATGATGGTTGCATGTTTATGTTTGTTTGTTTCAGGTGATCCAGCAGCGTGAGTGCAAACAGTCATTGTGGTCTTGGGCTCCCAGCAGGTAAGTCCATATAAAGCTCATTCCCACAGCGAGTCCTTCAGTTGAACCTTGACTTACAACACCTTTTCATTCAGCGCACAGTTAGACGTGCCCTCAGGGTACGACCTTCAGTTGAGTGTGGAGATGCTTTTGGATCGGAATGCTTCAGAGTCTAAAAGTGAATGTTAAAATGTTGATTTTAAGTTCTGTGTGTGCAAATTAGTTAATATGCATATGAATTTACATCAGCTTATTGAATATGCATTATAGATTTCTAGAAAATGTTACAACATAAAACGAAGTGGCCAACTAATATGCATTTTTTTTAATGGCCAATGCCCTTACCAGTATCTAGAGAAAGAGGTGGTTTAAAAATAAATACAAATTAAATGTCACTAGATTTTGTAAACCGACAAATTGGCCGAACAGAGACATGCCAATAATCTCAAAAAGTATTAGCTAATACAGTGTATATTGGTCTGTTGATATTAGGGTTGCAAAAAAGCGGAAAAATTCTGGAACTTTACCAGAAATGTTACACCTACATGTGCCACCCTAATCAATAATGATATAACATTAATAATAAAGCAGCTACTAAATTTCTCATTTTTTATTTGAAATGCTTTCTGAAAGTTGCGAAGTCTTGCAGAAAAGTGTAAACTTTTATAGACGTATTGTGGAAGCTGTGTTTACAATAAACTGATTTTATTTGATGGGTTGTCTGCATTATTGTGCTCATTTTGTATATCTAATCTCAGATCATGTGCATCATAAAGTCCCGAAAATAAATTCTCACGCAAACATGTCTAAATTAGCTTTCTTCATTCTGCGACTTTTTGTTGAAGACTAGTAAGACAAGCTAGTGGTAAGGATGACATGCAGGATTGCGGGTATTGCTCATAATTTTACTCATTCCCGCAGGTTTCGCGTTAATAATGTGGGAAATTCCCACAAACAATTCAGCATCAAAGACACTCATAAAAACTGACAGTGTATTGTTTTCACATGCTTTTAAGTCTCACCAATTTAAAGCGGTTTTAAATCATTCAAGCGCAAGAAGATGCAAGAATACTCACGCACTTTCTAAGAGACTGTTTCTGACACCCAAAGCAAGCTCACATAAACCCACCTCTCAAACAGCTCTTTTCACACATAAATCCACCTCTCAAATATATATATATATATATATATACAGTGCTCAGCGTAAATGAGTACACCCCCTTTGAAAAGTAACATTTTAAACAATATCTCAATGAACACAAAAACCATTTCCAAAATGTTGACAAGACTAAGTTTAATATAACATCTGTTTAACTTATAACATGAAAGTAAGGTTAATAATATAAATTTGATTACACATTTTCAGTTTTACTCAAATTAGGGTGATGCAAAATGAGTACACCCCACAACAAAAACTACTAAATCTAGTACTTTGTATGGCCTCCATGATTTTTAATGACAGCACCAAGTCTTCTAGGCATGGAATGAACAAGTTGGCGACATTTTGCCAGATCTATCTTTTTCCATTCTTCAAGAATGGCCTCTTTTAGAGATTGGATGCTGGATGGAGAGTGATGCTCAACTTGTCTCTTCAGAATTCCCCATAGGTGTTTGATTGGGTTCAGATTAGGAGACATACTTGGCCACTGAATCACCTTCACCCTGTTCTTCTTCAGAAATCCAACAGTGGCCTTATATGTGTGTTTAGGATCATTGTCATGTTGGAAAAGTGCACGACGACCAAGGGCACGAGGTGAGTGATGGTAGCATCTTCTCTTTCAGTATAGAGCAGTACATTTGTGAATTCATGACGCCATCAATGAAATGCAGCTCCCGACACCAGCAGCACTCATGCAGCCCCACATAAGGACACTGCCACCACCATGTTTCACTGTAGGCACCATGCATTTTTTATTTGCATTCCTCACCTTTGCGACGCCATACAGTTTTGAAGCCATCCGTTCCAAAACATTTATCTTGGTCTCATCACTCCAGAGTATAGAGTCCCAGTAGTCTTCATCTTTGTCAGCATGGGCCCTGGCAAACTCTAGGCTTTTTGTGCCTGGGCTTTAGGAGAGGCTTCTTTCGTGGGCACCCATGCATGCCATTCCTCTGCAGTGTACGCCGTATTATGTCACGGAAATAGTCATCCCAGTTTGGCTTTCTACTTCTTTAGATAACTGCACTGAACTTGCATGTCGATTTTCTTCAACCCTTCTCATCAGAAGACGCTCTTGACGAGGTGTTAACTTCCGTGGACGACCTGGACGTCTCTGTGAGATGGTTGCAGTTCCATCTTTTTTAAATGTTTGTACCACTTTTGCTACAGTATTCTGACTGATAAGTAAAGTTTGCTGATCTTCTTGTAGCCTTCAACTTTCTTGTGTAAAGAAATTATTTTTCTCAGGTCTTGTGACATTTCTCTTCCATGTGGTGCCATTGCTGACAGCATGAAATGGGAAGGGGTTTTCTTTAAGTAACACCCTTTTATAGTCAACTGTCTGCTGAACACCTGTGTAATGAATAATTAGACTTACCTGTGGTTGAATTCTTGTTAAATTAGACATTTGTAGTCTAAAATGTAGCTTTGCTCCAGAGACTTTCAGTGGGGGTGTACTCATTTTTGCATCACCCTAATTTGAGTAAAACTGAAAATGTTCTTCTCTAAGTTATATTATTGACCTTACTTTCATGTTATAAGTTAAACAGATGTTATATAAAACTTAGTCTTGTCAACATTTTGGAAAATGTTTTTGTGTTCATTGACATTGTTTAAAATGTTACTTTTCAAAGGGGGCGTACTCATTTACACTGAGCACTGTATATATTATTTCAGTTTAGTGCGTGTAAATGGTCAAACACACACTGAATTATGCCAAAATACCTGTCTTGGCCAGTGTCCACGTAAACACAATGCTATGTCTTAAGTGAACATAAATAGTTGAGAAAGAAAAAGCATGTGTAACTGTATATTGGATCCAAGCATTCGGTCATAAAGAGACAGCAGTAAACCCTTGACAACAAAATAACTTCATAGCACCATCTATAGTCATATGTTTTCTCATTTCTGTAAGGAACAATATAAAAATGTATCAATAAACATAATTATAAATCGCAAAAACAAATATATTGAGTGACCCTGCCTTACAGGTCACGAAAAGGGTGAATTTCCCCCATTTTCTAAAATGAAATTCAGACCCTGTTCGACCATAATTGGCCAATTAATAGAATAGTTTCTTCGTTACAGTTTTGAAATCTAATGCCAGCCTTGGTAAAGGTGTTCGATCGCATATCAGGGTACCACATCATATCGGTTGACCACTAGTGATGACACTTTCAGTTTGAACAGTTTATTCCTAAACCAAGTATGTATTTGTCTGTACAATGTATTCCATTTCTCTGGAAATTTGTACTTGTGTGAATGGCTCGTCAAGTGGCTTTTGGGCCTTTTCTGAGTAAATGACAAGGATGCAGTCACAACGACCTGGCGAGATGTTTTACAGTCCTGGAGCGGGAAATTCTGACGGTAATGATTGACCACAAACCCACAACTGGCAGTTTACAGCCTCCCCTCTCTGTTGCAATCTTTCTGAGCCTTTGTGATGTCTTTCTGAGTTCTTCCCGTTCCTTCGGCCGCTGAGAGAGAGTGATGACGGCGCATCCCTGAGCATTAGCATTATTTACGGGACTGTTGGAAGAGCCCTCAAAAACGATGTTTTAAATGCTTAAATTACACTTCCTGAGTGATATCTGATGTCTGGGAAACACAACTTAAACGCTGTAAATTTACTAGTTAGGTTTGTCGAGCTTTAGTGGCATAAAATATAAATGAAGACAGTTGGCTTGAGGTGAAGACGAACTGGTTTTTGAGTCTCTGCTTAGGAGTCGATAGCTTAATTTGAAATGCTGTTTTGGGGTTTGTTGTGCTTTGGGGAAGACACAGAGGAGGTTCTTGTCTGCTTGATCAGTCATTCTGATTCTTGAACTCCTGTTACAATGATTTCGCAAGTCAGGGGCATTTGAGGACACAGGCAGAGAATGCTGGGAAACAGAACGGTGTGTGTGTGTGAGTCGCTCTATTCAAAGTAGCCCCACTCTTACTACAAAGTTAGAAATGTTTCTTTGTGATGTACATATTCAGCTCACAAATGACATTAAATGTTTTTACACCTGTTCTATCATCTACCAGGCCAAAACTTCCTGATTAATGATTTAGTGTATTCATATAATTTATTGTAATTTTGTATAATTATTAGATGTAGATTAAATGTAATAAATCAATAAAAATAAATGTGGATAAATAGTTCAGATTTGCATTTAGAAATTATTAATAAAAATGAAATACAATATTACATTCACATGTGACTAAAGTAGAAATAACGATTGAATCAATCAAAATAAATACGATTGATTTTTTAGCATTTCGCATTTATTAAGATTAAGCGAAGTGGGGCGGGAATGATATATATATATAATTATTTTTTATAGACAAATAAAAAATGCATGCAACAGTATTTTAGTTTATTTATTTTGTAAAATTGGTAAAAAGCTATGTACATTTCTCCATTGTTACTTTCCTAAATCAAAATATGTGCAGAATTTCTATTGTTTCTGTATGTTCAGTGTTTTTCCTTTTATTTGCTCTGGATAGTCTGAAGTCATTGCATAAAACTCATGTTCAATTTTCTTTTTGTTTTATGATGGACTGTGGTCTGTTAACGGTTGTGAATTCATCTTTGATCATTTCCATACACCGCATCAGGATTGCGGTTGGTTATTGGCATAATAATCTGTCACTGAGGCTCTTAGTCTCGCTTTACTTGATTTTTGGTTAAACCCACTTAATGCGACAGCTCTAATCAGGGTTACTGGTAAAGTGGATTTGGGACGCTTTGTTATCGTAATCCCATAAATCAAAGTTCAGTTTGAGCAATGTGGGTTTTGATTCGAAAAGCATTACGGGACTCTAGTGAGCTGCTTTTGGACGATTCGTTCACCGTTTTTCTCAGATTCTAAAAGAATGACGCATGTGAGCAATCGTTTGTTGAGTCCAGACATCTGGCACAATTGCTTGTTTTTTATATGTTAATGAAAGGTGAATAATGTCTCGACAGCAGTCCAGCATTTCACAGGTTTATTTTTTTAAATGACAAATACTGGTTTCTGTCTGCAAACCCTTTTACTTGATACAACAGAAACGCACGCAATTCTCTGCTGCCTCATTCTCTGGCTGGACTGCAAAAAAAAGTCCCAAATGACTCCTCAAGCCTACACTTTCCTCCCCAACCCCTCTCCTCCCTTCTTTTCTGTCTCTTTTACTCTTTTTCACTGCACACACAGAGCACTGATATCACTCCCCACCTCCGTTATGAAGTCATTTGAGTGAGAGTTTGGGAGTTTAAACAGACACAGGGTATGAGTATTTTACCATGAACATTTTGTTGAGTTGAGTTAGAGCGTAAATCATTTGTAGTCATAATTTTTGTATTTAGAAAGCTCATAACTTATATGTACACAGACAAGGATGACCTTGAAATATTTTTATGGTAAAAGTAAATTTTTAAGATATTTGGCAGCGTTAGGACTTTACCTCATGTGAATGTGCACATAAGTTATGTTGGATAGATTATATTTATGAGTTGAACACACATGAACGGCACCACGAGTAGGGAAACTCAGAAATTTCTTTAAAGAGTTACTCCACCCCAAAATTAAAATGTTGTCATTAATCACATACCCCCACATCGTTCCAAACCCGTAAAAGCTTCGTTCGCCTGTGGAACACAATTTAAGATATGTTGGATGAAAACCAGGAGGCTAAGTAAAGTAAATAACACTGTTAAGGCCTAGAAAAAGTATGAAAAGTATGTAAATATTGTCAAAATAGTCCATCTGCTATCAGTGGTTCAATCTGAATTTTATGAAGTGACGAGAATAGTTTTTGTACGCAAATAATAATAAAAACTCCTCGTCATCCGTAGCGCAATTTTGGAGAGTATTCGTAGTATGCTGAACGCAAACTGCGTACTCTGTTCTGCCGCAGTTCACTGGCTTCACAAGCCACGCAATATCACATTCAATATCACATGCGATTCATCAACGCTTCTGAGCGCGAATTGCGTGGCTTGTCTGTGAACTACGGCTCTGCGTATTAAATGCCGCTCCATTTGAAAACAGATGATGGAGATTTATTTATAATCACAGAACGTGCTTTACTGATGAGATGCGCATGACAATCGCACACAATATATCGTGCAGCCCTAATATATAGCCTTTCAAAGTTTTCTCCATTTGATAGTTTGCGTGAACACAGGCAAGTCGAAACATGCACGCTACAAAGTTTCTTCTTTGTCCATCGTTTGTGCTATTCATCTTCAGAAGTTGAGCGATTAAAATGTATTAAACTAGAGTTGCGTCAATCTTTTATTCCCCCACATGACGCAAGTGTCAATTGATGTTGCATCTCCAGTAGTTTGTTGTTGTTTTTTTCGTTTCTTTTTGATGGTTAAACAACAGCAGGGGTAGTTTGGCCACCTTAAGGACCAACTAATTAGTGCAAAAGAATGCATGTATTATGCTCATGACAAAATATATGTCAAACGCACTGTATATACATACCCTAGAGTAAGCGTAAAAACTGAAGTATACTTTGGGCGTAAAGGCGCCAATTGCCTATATGTAGACGGCTATACAATCTAGCATTTGGAAAAGAACCCTTGTCTTACATGGACTGATGAGATTGTAAAGCTGTTAATTTCCCTGCTCTGTGGACTTGTAATATAATAAGAGTCTGACTGCATAAAAAGAGTCACTCCCACTCAGTACAGTCTGTCGAGTGACTTCACTGCTGTAGAATGCCGAAAACACAGTAAAAACACAGACCCTCAGTATTGAGGGTGGGATTATTGAGTGTGATTATCCAGTTGGGTGTTTTTCTCACTGGCAGCAGCTGAGCTAAACGTGATGGATCATTGTTCTACGCTGCACCGTTGCCCTGTTGCATGTAATTGCATGTATGTTTGCGTCTGTGTCTGTGTTTACCGAAGGCAACTTCAAAGAGCCCTCGTGGCAGTAAACCAAAGGTTGTTGCACACTTACTGGAAGTGATTTGCGGAAAAAAACAGTAAGATTGTTTTTGTCTGAGTGCTCTTAAATGATAGCAGTGATCCATCATGAAAAACATTAACATGACGTCAAAACATTGACAATAATGCGCAAATAGCCTATGTAACTTTGTGATCGTTTGGTGTAGTTTCCATGGTATCTTGTGGGATGAGTCATCATACTGAAAACTTTTTATTATTTTTATTACTTTGGGACATTTGACAAGTCCAGTATAGCGCCATCATCTGGACCGCCATCTTGCACGTTCCTCATGATTTTTTGAGATGTCCTCAAGTCCAACAGATGAACTTTTGTCTTTACCAGTTGAAATGAGCTACTGTATTCTTCTTTGTGTTGTTTTTTTCCTCAGTTACATTTGGGTCCGTCTCATGCCATCCCTCTCTGGCCTGATCTGATAGGTTGTGTGTCCCCATCAACAGACACATTGTGCTGGGCTTAACTAGTGTGCAGTGATGCATTTGGCTTCCCTGGTTGGGAAAGCAGGGCAGAGAGATGCTCAAAGGACTGTTTTATTGCTGCTCTCTCTCTCACACACTTTCTTGATTGTTTGGGGTTGCCAGAGGAAGGTCAAAGCAACCTGCTCCCAACTTGCCAAGACCCCAGAAGCTCTTTGATATAAAACCATGGTAAACTAATCTTGCTGTAATAGATTCGCCTTGTTTGACCCAGCTCAGATATGGCTTGTAGCTCTGCAAGAGAGATTAGTTTATCAGTTTTTGAATTAGGCTAAACTTTGTTCTTTTTTATTACTCACTGTTTTTATTTTATTATAATTTTTTTACCTGAGAAGCATCACTGTGGTGAATCTCCAAAAACTGTAGGTTGTTTTAATGACAATTGTTCAGTTTCACATTCTGAATTATATTCCTCTGAGCACTGGAAACTGAGGAATGCTTCTTTTTTAATGAAAATATATACTCTTTTTGGCGTTTTGCAACATCCTTCCCAAATCACAAGGAGGCACATTAATCACCTTCTCTCATTATCCGTGTCTTGCCACAGGAAATGTGAATGACTATCAAGGGTTTCAGCCCCTTTCATCACCCCCAGCGTTTCAGACTTATCGACCCCGTCCAAAAATACTGTTTATCTAACATCAACCCTAAATCTGGCACAGATACAGGAAAAGCCTTGTAAATATGATTTTGTTTTTCAAAAACTCGAGCTTTCTTTGACAATAATAGAGGTCTTTTACTGTTTCTTGGGAAATTAAGTTTAGGCGGCATCACAGTTGTAGATTTGAAAAGCCAAGTTTTTTTTAGATGCTTGTAACCCATCTTTTTTAATGTAGCTTGAACCCTGAACATATTTAAAGCTAAGTTTGGTGATGAACAGCAATTTTCTGTCTGTGTGGTGAAGTACAGCTGCAAATTGTTAATGTTTAATCAATGTCAGTGCAGTTGAATGGTGCCCAAATCCAGTCTTTTTCAAGACCCTGATCATAATATTTGGGTTATGTATTTGCACTCTGTAGTATCTGATTGGGTTAAATTAACTTCCCTTAAGTTTAAGTAACACTTGTATTTTCTGTCTTCACAGTCTAGAAAGGAGCATAAAGTGTGCACTTGTTGGATGGCAGCCAATCTGTGATTTCTCACTGTACATATTGAAGTGTACACTATAGGTCATGCATGCTTGGTGCCTGATTGTTTTTAATATGGCATTCACAGCTCATTACCATGCTGGCCAGTCAATATGTTAGAAAGTACTATATTTTGTAATTAATAAAGGCATTTAGAATGAGGGCAAGATGTAGCCATAGCCCACAAAAAACGTAATTAAATGAAATCCAAATCCACATACTGGACACTTCCTGTCAGTTGCTTGGCTGCTAACTTTTGTATATTTCAATTGATACAGCCTGCTATTAGCTAACTATTGGTTGCAGCATGGCTGCAATATATAATATGTGAATGTTTTTCATTTATTATTTGTCCTCATGGAGAACATTTTAAGTCTGGCAGATTTTACTTCCCCCTACAGAGTTTTTTTTTTAATTCTGCTGAGCTGCTTATTCCTGGCAATTTTTTTCATACACACATCTGGATGTTGACCTTTGTGAAACAGTGCCAAACTCTTTTGAGGAAGGAAGTTGAATGGAGTTGCAACTACAATTATGTTTGGAGATGCACATTTTCAAATGGGTGCAAGCCTAGCAGCCAAATACCTTCAAGGCAAACTCCGCTCCTGTAGGACACCAATCCTTCAGAGTTTAATGCCAACCTTCTTTCAAGTAATCCTGAAGACCTTGATTAGCTGGTTCATGTTTGTTCGAGATTAGAGTTGGCTATGGCCATCCAGGAACTGAGTTTGACATCCATGCTTTAACACAAATGCGGTGGCCATCTTGGTGACACCCTAAGCAGCTTTGAAATTTACAGCAACATAGCTGCTGTTTACTTGAATGAGGGATGGATTATGGATGGCTCGATAACATAATTTTGGCTTTGGTACGATACCAGAATGTAATACCTCGGTATCGATACTAAATCGATTCCATAGGTGACAAATAACCAGCCTCAAAAGAATTTAAAACAATTTTAATAATAATAATAATAATAAAAACAGATTCATATCTTAATACCTTTGAATCAAACTGTAACAAAAAAACTACAGGGAACATAGTTTAAATTTTTGATGTTGGAGGGAAAAAATTGGCTAACTGAAGTAATAAGATGAAAATATATTCTTATCTTTTCAGTGCAAACACATGATGCAAACAAAATGTCTCAATGTAACAAAAAAACCTACTGGGCACATAGGTTACATTTTGAAGAACAAAATACAACTGAAGTTGCAGCAAATGTTGCTTTATTGTAAAGTGTGATTTCAGACTCAGATAGCCAAAGAAAAAGCATTAAATTTAAATCTCACTCTCTTGTTTGCTTCATATTAGCAGAAACATTCCCTTCATATCATTGATACTAAAATGAATATAGCAAAACTCTTGCTCAATTCAGATCCAATTAATATTCGATTGTATGAAATGCAAGTGCATATATTACGTGACCAAAACTTCACTGGTTCTAGCGTGTCACACATGCATGTTTGAGCTTACTGTATCACATCTGGATGTGTGTTGATCAGTTGTAAATAAAAGTGCAAATTAAATCTGAATTTATGAATAATGCACTCACCTGTCGATCTCAATTCTCTAAAAAGATCAGGATGAGCAAGCGACAAATGCTTAAAAAGATTTGATGTGTTCCTGTGGCATCATGATTTAAGCCTTAGCAGTGTTTCTCAAGCCTGGTCCTGGGCGCCCCCAACACTGCACATTTTGTGTGTCTCCCTAATCAAACGCACCTGATTTAACTCATGAGCTCATTAGAAGAAACTCCAGAACCTGAAATGGGTGTGTCAGATAGGGGAGACATACAGAATGTGCAGTGTTGGGGGGCGCCTAGGACCAGGGTTGAGAAATACTGGCCTATAGCAACGCTTGCATACAGGTGCCAGTAAGGTCAGTTCATCTGTTTTGTATCCAAAGCAATGCCATATTTAACTTCTACTGTTCTCTGTTTATTAATTTCGGGTGCGCTGATAATTTCATCTGTTTGATCCATCGCGTTGTTCTGTTGTCACATTGTTTCACACTGCCATCTACAAAATATCACACATTTAGATTTTTGAGCTCAAATCATGATATAACATCAGTATCAGTGATTGTTTGTTTAATTGAAATGTGACACTTTTACTTTACAGCCAATTTGAGCATTGTGATTTCTATATACCGGTAATATTCTATCTATAATATTCTTGTGCAAAGAAATGACAAAGGCCTCTGGGGCCCCAGATTTAAATTATGTACTCTACCCAAATTCAAAATCGCTGACCTTAAGATATCAGTGGTTTTCTGGTGCAAAAAGAATGGTAGCGTCCCCCAAGGGCCTCTAAGGCACTACATTTAGGTTTTGTACCCTGCTTCAAATCAAAAGAGCCTACCGCCGTGTGTGTGTGGTATACTGGTGAAATGATACGGCAGTGGCCCCACATTTGGATTCATTACACTGTCACAAATCAAGAGACCCCCTTCAAATGTATAAGGTTTTCTTGTGCAAAAATATGCTAGGGGCCCCAATGGCCTTTGAAGCCTCACATTTGGGTTCTGTATTCTGTTTCACATCAAAAGAAAGAACCACCATGTGTCTATGGTATACTGGTGAACTGATATTGCAGGGGCCCCACATTTGGATTCTTTACTTTGCCCCAAATCAAAAATCCACTTTCATATGTCTATGGTATTATGTTGCAAAAATATGGTAGGGACACCCAGGGGCATCCGAGGCTCCACATTTTGATTCTGTGCTTTGCTTCTAATCTATTCTGGTGAAAAGATATGGTAGGGCCTCAAAGGTCTCTGGGGCCCCACATTGCATAGGACGTGTGCATTTCCGATGTCCAGTAACATTTAGTCAATATAGGCAGGTACTATATGTGGTGTGTTTCCACTTTTTAGGTTGTGGTGCCTGAGAGCACCTGTGCCGGACATCGCAGCTGGCTTAGTTTTCCGAAGATTCAGGAACTTGCACTCATTAACTCTTGATTCCGAAGCCTTAATCACAGAATTTCTGTTGCATAACTCTCAACTATACATTTGCAGAATGTGGCTTCCAGCTTCTTGTTAGCTTTTGGACCACATGAGGCTTTCCCTCTTACATGAATGATTGGTTGCATATTGATTTTTAAATCCCGAGAGACCCACACTTGCAGAGGCCCAGCTTAGGGCTTTCATTGGGGTTTTCTGTGGTAAACATTTACATTTATTCATTTAGCAGACACCTTTATCCAAAGCGACTTACAATTGAGGAATACAATAAGCAATACATTATAAAGAGGCAATCAGACATAGGACGTGCTTGTAATACAAATTTCTAGACATTGTTCAGAGCAAATTCTAGCCAGATGGTGAGAGTTTAGGGATCAAAGTTAAGGAAAGGGAGCAAAGGTTTTGTTTCTTTTGTTTTTTAAGACGAAGTCAAGTGAAGACGGAAGTGATGAGTTTTCAGGTGTCGCTTGAAAATTGTCAGGGATCCAGCATTCCGGATAGGGTGGGAAGTTCATTCCACCAGCCAGGAACGGAGCATGAAAACGTTCTGGAGAGTGATTTTGTGCCTCCCTGTGATGCGTTGCTCACTCGCAGATCTCAGACTTCTGGAGGGGATGTAGATTGTCATCAGTGAGTGGAAGTAGGAGTGTGCTGAATCTGTGGCTGTTCTATATGCAAGCATCAGTGTCTTGAACTTAATGCAAGCTGCAACGGGAGCCAGTGCAGGGAGATAAAGAGAGATGTGACATGGGCTCTTTTGGGTTCGCTGAAGACCAGTCGTGCTGCAGCATTCTGAATCATCTGTAAAGGTCTGATTGTGTTTGATGGAATTCCAGCTAGAAGAGTATTGCAGTAGCCCAGTCTAGAAATGACAAGGGCCTGGACAAGAAGTGTAATATTCTGCTGAGTAAACAGTACACAGTCATATTTTATCCTCCCATAACTGTTTTTCTTCACTGTCTCCTTTGGTCAGCACTCCCTAGAAGAGCTCGGCGGTTCACTCAGCAATTAAAAAGACATCAGGACCCGCAGGATGGTTAAGAACGAGCTCTACGTGGATGCTTTGCATGTATTAGGCTGTCCAATTTATGTATTTTTTTTACAATTTTGTTTGCTTTTACAACACTTGCTTTGGAGACTCCAACGGGAGCTTTTGAGACAAACTAGACACACCTTTACTGATGACTTACTCAGCAGAATATTAAGTAAAGGCTCTTTAGGCCAAGTTATTCAGATGCTAATTCGGTGCCACTCTCACTGAGTCTCTTTGTGCCTCTTTAGTTAACAAATTGACCCTGGGACAATCATTCAACAATACTAAAACACATTAAATGATACGGCCAATTGAGAGCCCCACTTTTTGTTCTGGAAACATTTTGAAGATTCTTTTAAAAATGTTGCAGGAGAAACTGGCCCGGCACTAACTTGTCAAGAGCTCCTTTACGATCACCACCGATACTGGAGTCGTAAAGTGTGTGGGATTTTTAGTGTCCGCTCCCACACATGAGGTGTTAACCAACTTTAGCATGTGAACCCCTGTGAGAGAGATGTGTTGAGTTTGAATTTAACGGAGGTGAATTTATGGAGAATGCAAGATTGGGGTTTTTCAACCGCAGCTCTCATTCTCTCTTCATCTTTCGTTCCCTGAATATTTTCCCCCAAACACCAATCAATATTTACTAAAGATTAGACGATTCCTAAATATACCACAAATTAGATGTAATTAAAGCTTATTTTACTAAATATTTGGTCAAAATATATGAAAAGGTCATTTGTAGGCTATGGAACCATGTATGCACAATATATCGGTTATTGGCTGAGGGTTTTCTTTATCGGTATCAGTCTTAATTGGATATTTAATTGTTCATGCCCATTTCACTTAGTGATAAATATACATGACACTTACCATCATGTAATGCTCACAAAAAAAAAAAAGAACACTGTTCAAAGAAATTATTCCTTAGCAAATCCCGAAACAAATATCAATTTTCCATGCAGAACATTATCATTTTGTGATGACACTATTACTCGGATCATATAAAATCATTGGTTTTCATTTCTGGTGATTCATAAGTAATTTATTTAGACAAAATAGTAGTAAAATATCATTGTTGTCCGTTTATCGATTATCTGCCATAACATAATTATCGTTTATCTGTATTGACCAGAATTTAAATATCAGTGCATCCATACTTGGAACTGAAATAAGGTGAAAGCTGGCCAGTTATACATTCCAAATAGTCAAACATGGAGCCTCATGGGCAGTGTTGGCCTGCCTGGAAGTAAAAAAAATGCTTAAAAAATCTTTACAAATATTAGATGAATTAATCGTCATTGCCAATATATTGGTCTATCAGTGTAAATATTATTATTATGGGTGGTGGTCTAGAGTTTTGGTATTTTATGAATTTAAAATGCTGACTTCAGATTTCTTACAGTTTAGATTTGATACAGAATCAGGTTTATCTCTGTCTATGCTAGCTCTACATTTCTGATCGTGGATCTACAAAGGAAACTGTTGACAGTTTTTCTGCTCTGAAGGCCGCGTTAGCTTGTAAGACCTTTTGAAAGCTGCTTCAGATTTGTTGCAGTCTGATGCTGGGCATTGTTCGGACCGGGTAACCCTTCAGAGACCAATGAATAACACATCTGAAGAAAGTGAGAAGACAAGAGCGAAAAGAGGGGAAAAGGAGAGGAGCGGGGTTAGCTTTTTTGTCTTTTTTTTGCCCTGCTAGTTTTTTCATTTAGCCTCCCTGCACCTCCCTTCATTTCCAGAAAACACTGCCAGAAGATCAAAAAGAGGCGGAATCGGAGTGGAAAAAAAAACTTAAGACTTAAACTTGAACAAAAGCCAGCTGGCTGGGCTTTATTGCTGCGGCGGTCTACTACAATGTGCCGGTCTCTTAATTTTAATCAAAGACCCCTCCCTTATGTGTGTGTGTGTGTCTCTCTCTCTCTTCCCTCTTTTTGTTTCTGCCTGTCTCTATCAGCCACTCCTAACAGTGAAGATAAGTATAGTAGTGATATCTTCTCATGTGGAGACTGAAGAGCCCATGCAGGAACGCTGGAAATTTGAGGACGAATTGAGTTTGAGGACAGACTAGACTCTGAGAACAGGAAGTTCTGGAACACAAGCACGTGAATATTTCGGTCTTGTGATTTTTCTTCTCTGCTGAGGTTAGTGTGCTGTCATCTCCTCTGCATTTTTGAGGTACATTCCTTTGCATTTAATTTGGACCAGAAGTGCAATGCAGAGTCTCATTGCAAGCGCCACTGTCCTGATAATCTGCATTTCTTCACGCATTTCCTAAAGAATTAAAGGGATACTTCATGCAAAAATCTGTAATTTTCTCACCCTTATATTGTTCCAAACCTATGGAACCCCTAAAGAATAATGAGATGTCAATAATTTTGTGGCTTACAATACGTCTGCGTTTCCCTAAGTAATTTGCATTTATTCACAAAACTTTTGTATTTCCTAAAGAAATGTGCATTTGTTTGCAAACTTTTTTGCGTTTTCTCAACTTTTGCATTCCCCAAGGAAATGTGCATTTGTTTGCAAAACCTTTGGATTCCTAATTTAAAAAATTCCATTTGTTTGCAAAACCTTTGGATTCCTATTAAAAAAAGACATTTGTTTGCAAAACCTTTGGATTCCTAATTTAAAAAAAAGACATTTGTTTGCAAAACCTTTGGATTCCTATTAAAAAAAGACATTTGTTTGCAAAACCTTTGGATTCCTATTAAAAAAAATTCCATTTGTTTGCTAAACTTTTGGATTCCCTTTAGAAATGTCCATTTGTTTGCTAAACTTTTGGATTCCCTTTAGAAATGTGCATTTGTTTGCTAAACTTTTGGATTCCCTTTAGAAATGTGCATTTGTTTGCTAAACTTTTGGATTCCCTTTAGAAATGTGCATTTGTTTGCTAAACTTTTGGATTCCCTTTAGAAATGTGCATTTGTTTGCTAAACTTTTGGATTCCCTATAAATTTGCATTTGCTTGCAAACCGTTTGTGCACTGCCAAGATGTTTGCCAAGTTACTCAGATATTGCATTTGCTTGCAAATATTATGTTTTTCTCACAATGTTGCAACCATATTGTGTTCCCCCAGTCATAAAACCCAATCAAATATACATTTTCTCCCACCTCATCTTATTTCCATCTCCAAAGATTGTCAGGGTAACAAAAGTTTTGTGAGAATGAAAAAACATTGAAAATATATATTTTTTTCCTCCAGTCTATTTTTTTCCCATCACTATGTCCATTTAGAGTAAAAAAAAATATTTTGGGGTGAACTATCCCTTAAAAATAAGCAAGCATGTGAGTTCCTGGACCTCGGCTGTGGAGGGGTTCATGTATTGTTTAATTCAAACTAAATTCTCAGAGCTTGCAGTCAGGCAAATAAATAAATCATTAGCGGACAAGGCAGCAACCATGGGCCCATATCCAACTCTGAATCAAAGTCAGATGAACTTGCTTCAGCAAAGCAGTCTTTTCCTAAGCAGTCCGCATGGAAAAATCTTGACAGACATATCTTTGTGTGGGTCAGAGGTCAGGGTGTCAACAATGTGCTTCAATTTAATAGCGAAAGGAGCCATTTTGCCTAAGGGCTGAATTTTTTGTGTGTGTATTGTATAAAGTGAAGGTGCAAAAGTGTGTTTGCGGTAAACTGATACTGAAACAGGGCCCTGCCTTGTCATCTCACTTCTCCAAACACTCTTTGCCTGAAGGGTAACATGTGAGGATTTGACTACAGCAGTCAGCAGGCGTGTTTGTCTTTCATATGTTTCTGTTTACCGACGTGATCTTAAGTGGACATAAAAGCAGGTTGTTCGCAGACCCTTCGGCCCATTATGCTCTGCGTTTCCAGATGAACGCTTCCCATTCATAGATGAAATGCTGTGAAAACCACACCAGTCCACATGATTGCTGCTGCCCTCTGTATAAACTAGAGGTCTGCTACCCGACCCGAACCCGCGGGTCCCGAAATACTGTCGGGTTTCGGGTCGGGTTTCGGGTTAATGTTTAATGGATAGCCTCGGGTTCGGTCGGGTTGGTTTGTAGCCAAAACTATATGCAGAGGCTTCGCTGCTTTCATACGCACGCACATTGCCCACAGATATCAGAGATCGCAGAGCACAAACATCACGGACACTTTTATTAGTAAAATAGCTTCGACAGGCTACTGACTGCAAGTCACAACATTATATTTATCTACAATGACAAAATCGCTGTTTTTGAAGTAACTAAGCCTCATTGCTTGTAGAGAGAGACGCATGACGCGGTTCACATGCACGCAACTTTCCTCGATCTCTCTCGCTCGCTCTCTCTCTCTCTCTCTCTCTCTCTCTCTCTCTCTCTCTCTCTAATTCAAATAAATGATTAATGCATTCAAATAAATACAATCTTATTTAAGATCTTATGTCTGATTTAAAGTAGACAGAATGCTAACGAGCCTAACTGACAAAAATGACCATAATTTGTACGGTGGAAGAATTATCTTCTTGTCCATACAAAATTCATAAACTCGGCAGAATGTATGCGATCACTGCACCTGATGTTCACAAACTTTCATAACTGGTAAATGTTTGTGAAATGGCAGAGCCTTGATTAATCTATTTCTTTGCATGCAATGTGAAATGCAGCCTTTTTCTTTTGGCTATTCGTTGGGGGATCTCGGGTCGGGTTCGGGCTCTAAATTTAACCGTGCCGCTGGTCGGGTCGGGTTGGGTCAGACAATCTCGGTGCGGGCCGGGTTCGGGCTTCAGTTTTGAGCCCGTGCAGACCTCTAGTATAAACCTCATGCTCTGTGTTTGAAAGGGAGAGGAACAATCCGTTTTTATCCTGAATTGTTGAGTTTTGATACAGATTTCCTGATTTGATTCTGATTCCAAATTCTTTATGACTGGATTTAGATTCATTTGGATATTTCAGTTATAATAATGATGAAAGAAATTCTCTCTTTGCTAAAGTAAATTGGCACGGTTTCAGAACAATTCAAACAAGTAAACAATCTTTTTGAACTATTCTATAAAGGTGGGGTAAGCGATTTCTGGTAGCTAATGTTGATATTTGAAATCACCAAAACAAACACGCTATAGTTTCTCCCCACACATACGTAACGTTACGCAACCCAGGCAAGGATTAGATCTGGGAAATAAAGCAAAACCAATGTTACTCACCTATCGAGAAGAATCGAAGCAACCTCAGCGTCCGATCGCAGGCCTTCCGCTCCTTGAGTTCTCTCCAGCGCTGGAAAGCTGATCCAATATTTACGCGGGTCCTACTTATTGTAACACTATGTCTCCACGGACACGAGTGTCGCAGCGTGACAAAATATTATAGAGATCATTATAGGCTCAGTGGTTAGAGCATTGCGTTAGCAGCGCAAAGGTTGTGGGTTCGATTCCCAGGGAACACATGTACTGACAAAAAATGTATAACCTGAATGCACTGTAAGTCGCTTTGGATAAAAGCATCTGCTAAATGCATAAAAATAAAAAATAAAATAAAATAATGTTGTCTACACTGGATCCCGACAGTAAACTGCTGCCGTATTGTATTTATGATGCATTGACACAAATGTCAAATTATTTTCAACGGTCGCTTTTGTCATGTCCAGCATAGCCCGACTTTAGCTGGCACAACACGATAACGGTTGCTTTCGGTGTAGACACGGTGTGAGATTTTTGTTCTGTAGACGTTTTCCTCTTGTTTTTTTATCCGCCATCTCTATCTTTCTGTCACTCGGTTCCGCTAATGTCCGTCCTGTGCACTGAGCTCTCTCCTCTACATCATAAATAGACACAACTCTTACTGCTGATTGGCTACAAGTTTGTTTTGGTACCTGGCCCGACTCCGTTTTTAAAGCGTTTTGAAAAAATACATACCCCACCTTTTTAAAAAACGATTTGTAAGAATCTTTTTGGGAGTTTCGACTACACTGGTTGTGCTGTTTGTTTTCAGTTAATAAAAATAACTGCTTCATAAGAATCATTCACTCTGGTAATTTGGACTAAATAACTTTGTTCTGTATGTTTTTTAGTCACTAAAAAGAATCTGTTCCTAAGAGTCATTCATTTTGGGATTTAGGACTACACTGCTCATTCAGTTTTTGAGTCACTAAAAATAACTGGTTCATAAGTTATTCATTTTGTTATAGGACTACTCTGGCTGTGCTGTATGAATTTAGAGTCACTAAAAATACCCGGTTCATCAGAGTAATTTGTTTTGGAATTTTGACTACACTGCTTGTGCTGTATGTATTTGAATCTGTAAAAATAACTGAGTCGTTTGTTTAGAAATCAAACTATGTTGGATGGAGTTGTATGTTTGTTTTTGCCTGCAACCTTCAGGACAACTCAATAGAAAGATGTTTATTTCCATTCATTAGTGTTACATGGTATTTTTATTCAATCAAATATAAAATAGGATTTATCTTGCCATGGTGCTGAATTAGGTAGTCTTGCCCCAAACTCAGTGGACATACAGGCATAATTTGTATTTTACAGATATTGGTGCCATCACAGATACCCATTTCTATTTCTGTGATCTCTATCCAGTGGTTTGGACATTTTACTTCTGGAATTCCAAAAAGAAGTTGCTGGCACAAGATTTAACATATAACATGGTAAACATTTGTTTCTTTTTTCTCTCATGTAGTATTTACTGTTTCACACTAATAGTGTCATCATTTATGTAAAGATGCTTGATTATTTGACGAAAACAAAACTACAAAATTGCAGTGTTCACACATATTTGTCTTGTCACAGTAAATGAATAGTTTGTGCTCTCCTAAGCTTGAGCTGAAGAAATGAAAACGCATGCAAGCGTGTGAACCCTTGTTAGGTTGCATAATTGTGAACAAGTTTTGCCCTATATGACGTCAGCTATGTCAAACACTGGTAAAGCGGAAGAGCTCGCTCCTGAGTCCTCGTGCCAAGCATAAATCGTTCTTTTATCCCATTTACAGTATGAACAGATGCTATCACTCAACTTCACAAGCTCCACCCACACATCCCAGAATCCCCAGGGCTACTTAGATATGTGCATTAAAGAGTTATTAAACTGGAGAGAGTGCCGCTTTCCCCATTACTAAAATTCCTGACGACCGCCCCAAGAGATTTAAAAACTACACTTCAAGAGACATTTTGCGTTTCGCCAAAAGCTAGACAGTATCCAGCTGCCTGTGGTTTCAACATTTGCAGTAAATTACTGTACGTTATTACTTTTTCTGTAAACTGGGATCTGAAATTCACACTGGCACTAAGGGCTATAAATCATATGTTATGTAATAGAACAGTGGTTCTCAAACCTATCCTGGAGGTGTGGGACATTTTGTATGTCTCCCTCATCTATCACACCTGATTCAACTCATCAGCTCATCTGTGGAGACTGCAAGACCTGAGGTGGGTGTATCAGATATAGGGAGACATACAAAACATGCAGTGCTGGGGGTACTTCATGGCGAGGTTTGAGAACCACTGTAATAGAACATCTATGAAGTACTGTGATGTTTTCAACACTACTTTCATTGTTAAATATTGCCTTATTTTTTCTTCAAGATATTTAATGTAATATATATCGGTCATTTTGGTTATTTCCAGATGTACAGTACTGGGGTGTGTTATGTTGTTCAGGTGGGATATGGCCTGGGGGTAAAACTGGTCTTGTGTCTGGTTGTTTTGGTGCTCAGGTATCTGTTGTACCGGCCAGAGGGCAACAGTTCAAAGAGAGAGTAGGCTGGGTGTGAGGGGTCCAGAGTGACTTTCTTAGCCCTCTTCCTCACGCTGGAGGTGTAAAGTTCTTGGAGGCTGGGCAGAAGGGCACCTATAATCCTCTCTGCAGTCCTGACTGTCGGTTGTAGTCTTCTGATGTCTGTTTTGGTAGCTGAACCAAACCAAACAGTTATAGATGAACACATGACAGTCTCGATGATGGCAGAGTAGAACTGTTTCAGCAGCTCCTGTGGCAGGTTGAACTTCCTCAGCTGGCGGAGGAAATACAGTCTCTAATGGGCCTTTTTCTCAATAGAGTCAATGTGATTTTTGGGGGTGGGGGAAGGTGAATGTGTGAAGTGCAGATGAGAGCGGGTGCTGGGTGTCAGTCTGGCCTTTTCAAATCGGCAGTAAAACACATTGAGATCATCAGCCAGTTGTTGATTCTCCACCGACTGTGGGGGAGATGTAATGTGACTGATGGTAAGAGGCATGCATGATGCATTGAGTGTAAATACTGTTATACATTCAGTCTCTGTTGTCCTTTTGCCATGTAATCAATCTAAATGTACTTACTTTAAAGTTAAACAACAGGAAACATCCCTCTACCTCTGTATTTGCAGGTGTGAATGTAACATATGGATGTGTGTCTGTGCGATCGTGTGTGTGTGTGTGTGTGTGTGTGGGTTGGCGGCCCGTAGCCCCCAGAGTGTGTGGAATAATGGTGTTTGTGTGAGACAGATTGAGTAATGTGGAGTCAGGCTCCATGATAAACTGAACCAAATGGATTTGGGCCTGAACTCACGGGCCAGGACTCAAGGCATTCTTCTGCAGTGATGTAGATACGACATGCTTGCAACAATCAAAGAAAAACATGAGTTTTTGCACAGAAAGAGTTTATCAACATGCTGAAGTTACTTATTTGTGTCATCAGGCCAAATTATGCTTGATTTAGTGTGGCAGAGCCTGATTTGCCAGGAAGAGGGATTGACCCATGAGGATACACGTATGTGTGTCTGGTTTCTCTTGGAGCTCATTTGGAGGACTATGGTAATGCAGGAGTTAATAACCATTTCCTTGTAGCAATATACAGCTTTCTCTCATAGGCATGTCTAGAGAACTACATAATGCAGCTTTCTTACATTTGTTTTTGATCTTAATATAATAATTCTGACCCATACAATAATTTATACGAATTGTATGAATTTTAAAGTAAGTGTTAAATGATGGCAGAGAAGATTTAGAATGAAAATATGTGAAATTAGCATGAACCGTGGATATCCAATAACAGCCATTACTGATAAATGTAAAAACTAGGGGTGCAACGGATTGTAGATGACCAGTTCCCATGGCTCGGCACGCATGTGATTCGTGGATTAACTGTTAAATTTAACCATCATAGAGTTAAAGTTTATCACATGATTTGTCTTGCCAATTTACACATTCAAGCAATTTCAGATCACTCAGATGAAGGAGAGGTTGAACTGGGACTCGCGCACCATTTTCTGTGCTCAGCCGCTGCCGGTATGGCATTATTTTAATGACAAATATCGAGCGCGCATTATTGTAGCACACATACCTGCCGCACACACTGAAGCATGCACACGCAGAGAGAGAGAGAGTGAAAGAGAGAGAAAGAGAGATGGAGAGGCGTGATTCAGATACAGCGTTTCAGTTAACTCCTCAACGGATGGATATACATACACACAAAGTTAAGTTAAAATACATGTTTTGACAACAATTCTGGTAAACACAACTGAAAAAGAAACCGGATGTGTGTTAGTATTAGGTCAGTGCATTTAGTCTTAAAGAGACAGCAGCCTATAATACCTGCTTCTGTCTGCAAATCATCTGTATTTAACTTATGCAGTAAGCATTATTGTGTTGTTGTACTCTTCATTTTTACA
Organism: Gymnocypris eckloni scoliostomus; assembly: GCA_027564155.1. NCBI lineage: Eukaryota > Metazoa > Chordata > Actinopteri > Cypriniformes > Cyprinidae > Gymnocypris > Gymnocypris eckloni. The sequence continues at coordinate 37,064,600 of CM050422.1, forward strand.
TTTCTGCACCTGAATACTACTGTTACTGTCTTAATTTATAATTCTATGTTGTAGGCTGTTCATCTATGCTTGTAATTTGTGTAATTATTCTTGTTTTATTACTGACTAGTGTTGTCAAAAGACCTGTACAGCTCTTTGATTTCCGCGATGCAGAAAAGCGGACGGAATCTTGGAACCCAGTTATAAAAACGGAACTTACAGTTTAGCACGGAATGTCACAGAATCTGTCAAAGTTTGGATGAATTAATCAAAAGTAGTTAATTACACTTAAATCAAATCGCGACATGGACTAATATATGCAGAGTCGGCCCAAGGCATAAGCGAACTAAGCGGCCCCCAAGAGTAGCCTACATTTTTATTTTTATTTAATTTGTGATATATTATGTCAATGGACAGTGGTAATTATACGAAAGCGCAACATTAAATAATTAAATAATCTATACATATAATTGTATTATTTCCATAGCGACCTGTCATGCAGGCACAATAATAACATGTTGATAATATGCGCTGGATGCTGCCGTGTGGATCTGTCAGAATAACATCACGTAAATTGACCTATTTCTCCCGAAATACATGAAAGTAAGTGGCCAGTTAGCTGGGAGAAAAACAGAGTAAACTTTATAGTAACCTACACAATGTGTCTTTGAAAGGAATAAAACACGTCATTATAATTGAAACTTCTTAAAATATTGCCGCTTTCCACAGAAATCAGTGTGTAGCCTATTTAACAAACTAAATGTATTTTTTACTTAAATGAAGTGCATTTAAATGTCTAAACCTAAAATAAACTTTATTCGGTTGAAAACACTGAACAGTTATGAAATATGAAAAGCACGAAGCACAGCTTTCTTTTTCCTGAGCTCGTCTTTCTCTGGCTCAAAGCCAGCCAAAGCGTGGCAAGTCAAAGAGTTAAAATCAATAGTGTTTTGGGGGTGGAGGGGGACAAATTCAACATGAGTTTTTGTAGCACAAATTAGGGGTGCATTTCTCAAGACCATAGTTGGCTAAGACAGAACTTGCGACCATAGTTGCTTTTGGGAAATGCACCCTTGATCAGATCAGACCCCCAGTTAATTACCATAGCCGGCAAATTTTTGTTTTAGGGAACTTCATATTTGAACATCAAAATGTCAGCAAATAGATTTCTTAATATATTATAATATATCATTTTACTTATTTTAAATGAAAATTGTTGTCTTGTGCGCTAAAATAACTTTCCTGGTTATATATTTTTGTAATAAAAATAAGCTTCTGTTTCATAAACTGATAACAGCTTAACATTATTTACCTTAGCGTGTCTTTGCTATTATATTCCAATATCATTATGCCTCAGTTAGCTAGATATAGATTAAGAATTGTTGTTTTAGATGCTATCTGCTGTGTTTAATATCTATTATAAAAAGTATGACTTGTAATAAAAGTATGTTATGCTGGTTTATTTAGCTACTTTTCAATACACCACAATAAGTATGCTACTTAATACTTTGAATGTTAAAGTGCAAATTAACACCTGACCACTCTTGTAAGTTTGCAACTGTTACAACAGATCACAGAAGGGTAAAAAAAATGCCAGGCAGACAATTGTATGATGTAAGCAACAGAGCTACAACAAACAAAATGGATAATGTGTGTGTTAGATTTAAAGTGTGCGAATAATCAAGCTTTGACAATAACCAGTCATATTGGCGGCACCGATGGGCCCACACATAACATTCTGCTTAAATAAAATGTGTTTGAATTTCATTCCTTAAAAGACAAAAAAAATTGGGTGAAACTTGTTTACTGTTTTTCATACTTTTATTACTTGCGGAAAAACTTGAAACACAATTTGATATAGTAATATTTAAGTATAAAGAATGGCATTGATTTTTGTAAATTTTATTTTTGTTTGACTTCATTTATAAAAAGAGTGTTTGTTTTATTAGCATGTTTTTGTGTTTTGCTTTGGTACCGAAATTGGTACAGAGTAACCGTGGATTTTTACTGATATCGGTACCGAATACAAAAATGTTTTTAGTGACAATTTAGTGTCAACACTATTACTGACAGTAGTTTAGCTAGTAGTGTCTGATGGGGTATAGAAGTACTTAAAGTAAGCTTTTAGTAATTAATGAAAAGCAAACTTTTTTTTGCTGATCCGAAAAATTATCTGATCCATGACTCAAAATCCGTAGTATTATCCGAACCGTGAGCACCACTAGTAAAAATCTCTGATGCATATACATACATGTATCCTTATCTCCCAGTATCCATATGCTGTCCATGTTGTTGTGCATTTTCCATATTGTATTTAATCCAAGATGTCATGAACACACCTGGAAAAAGACAGAGCAACTGACACTTTTTGTGTGCATGGGGATTTGATTCAACTCCCTCTGGACCCATCCCACTATCACGCCACTCGCATTCCTTCGTTCAAGCCCTCAAAGTCTCATTTCCTTCCAGATTTGCTATCTGTCACAGAATACCAGTTTTGATTCTGTGCTGAAAGTGATATCGTGACAGATCCAGGGAATTAATCTTTACAGAAAGCGCCACATCTGGTTTGCGTCACTGGTCTTCATAGGAGATTGTGGATTTGAGCTAAGACACAAATAGATCTGCTCATTGTTTCCGAATGAACTCAAAAGAAGACATTTTGAAGAATGTTTTCACTATTGCAATGAAGTCAGTGGAGTCCAAAGCAACATTTAGTTTTGGACCCCATTGACTTTCATTGTATGGCAGGTTTGGATCCACTTAAGTGTAAGTAAATAATCAAAAAAATACTACTTTATGATTCATTATGTACTACAAAACGATAAATAAACCAATCAAGCATCTTATTGCAACATTGAAAACCCTGAAATCAGGAAACTTTATGTTGCCCATTTGTGGGTTCAAAATCCATGTAAAGTTTATCATGACATAGCAGCTGGCCATGTGGCTGCGTTGACCGAAGAAAGGGACAGGAAATGTCAGGCCATGAGGCCACACATACGGCATGTGAACCATCGACACAGGGGGACAGATAGAGAGAATTGTGAGAGTGCAGAGGGAAAGTCGGGACTTAGAAGAGCAAGAAAGAGGTTGGGAAAGCAGAGGGATGAAGTCATGACAAAGTTTTTAAGCTGAGATTTGGACCTGTGTAGCTGGCTGGAGTCTTCAGGGAGGGAAATGGAATATCCATTGTCATCCAGAAACCACAAGGCCAACATTCCCTATCATGTATCCCGTCAAACCCACCTTCCCACTATCTTCTGTGACTTTCAGAAACATCAAACTATTTCAAAGAAGGACAACTTTAATTGGATTTTAAAAACTAGAAATTACTTGTGTGCTTCCCTGAGTGACCAAAGACAAATTGCTGACTTGCTCAGATCCGGTTAACACATGCTTTACTTATTCACTTTTCTAATCTCCATTTTTTGTATCCAAGCTTTTATTCACTCAAACCATAATCCTGCTTTTAGTCATAGTCTTAGTCTTTCTTCAAAAAGCCTGAACTGATTCCTAAATCAAGCATCTGACTACCCCATGTGAGCATTTGTTACCCAATATTTAATTTCTTTATATTATTACGCATCGGATTTCACGGTCAGTACCCCTTTCACAGTTGAGGAAGCACCCCATATACTCAAGATATAGCAGCTGTAGAGAGACAGAGAGATGTGGAGGTTATGAATTGCATCGGCTGTTGTTTTTATAAAGCATTGTCATTTCCTCTGCAGCTGGAACAGGCGAGAGGGGAAAACAACACAGAGTTTTTGGAAAACTAAACATTGACCCAGCGTGAGTTTGGGTGTTCCTCTGTGCAGCATCACAGAAAACAAGATCAAAATTGATGGACAGAATCTTCTGTCATCAAAGCACCAAATATGTCGTTGTGCTTCGAGCTTGCTACTTGAAGAAGGTTGTGATTGTACAGACTAGATTTGTGATATGTTCTACTGCCTTCCACAAACTGCGTCCTGGTGTACATCAAATTCATATGATTATGCTGAATTCACAGGTTCATTTGTAAAGTGCTGTAGATGGTTTAAAGGATGCTATTTTCTGGCCAAGTCTGTTTAGGGTGTCTCTCAGAACACTGTAGTCAAACTGATGACGGCCTTAAACTGTTCATAAGTAGGAAAAAGGGCTAAACAAACTGTTGGATGCCTTGAACTAGATGTTTCACAGCCATACTATGAATTTTTGCTCTCTGGCTACATTTAAAGTGCATCATTCTGCATCAAAGTATGCACATTTAAGTGTGGTTGCGTCATTCTGCAATGGCATTAGAATTGTTTTGTGCAAAAAAAGTTGTAGTTAAGTAGCCTTTTTATTTGTTAATGTCAATATATCCATAATTGCACCTAATAGGGATAGATTGCCTACTGTTTTGACAATAAATCATGATAAAATTCCCCATGGTTAGTATTACCATTTAAAATTTGAATTATCATTAAAACCGTATTCGACTGCCGCGATTTGAACAACTCAAGATAAATAAATACTATCCAGCATAAAGCAAAGTTTAAATAACAGTCTCATTAGCGCACAGCACATATATCTGTTTTGGCAGAAATCTGGGAGGTTTTAACAGAGTGCTAAGGAAATTATACAAATAGGTACGTTCAGCCTGTGTGCAGGTTTTGTCTGGCCAAAAAACAGACCAAATTTTCATGCTCTTCTGTACATTTTGACCAATTGATGAAAAACAAGCTTTTGTGGATTCTACAAATAAAAAAATTTGAATAAAGTATCAAGTATAATCATTTCTTAAACCGTTATCATTTTGACTTAACCCTTTTTTATTTAAAGGCTGACTATTTTATGAAACCTTTTCAAAATTGTATTTCACTGTTTGGATAAACTGTTGTCAGTCAGGTTGTAATTTAAAATCCGAACATCATTGGTAATGTTGTTGTTTTAGTGTTTATGCAAACAAGAGTAATTTTATTTGTTGTTTGTTCATTTTGAATATAAAACTTGGTGAAACGATTTATGTGTCAGTACCTTTTGAACATTTCCAGCACATTTTAACAAAACCATGATCATATTGATATCCGTGATGATTTTGGTCACTATAATCATGACAATAAATGTTCATACCATTACATCTCTAGCACCTAATACGAGTCATGAGTCATGACTTGACTTGATTTATATAGGGCGTCCTATATATCAGCTAATCAGTTATGAAAATGGCAGTTTTGTACAACTTTTTGGACAACCGAGTAGTCATGCAAACCCCAGCAACAGCCATTCAAAATTCCAACATAATGTACCTTCAGGCTCTAGAAGAGCCTCTTGTATGTTGAAGTCATAAAAGAATAACACTACTTAAACTCAATATTGAATATTCTGGACCACCCATTGTCCAAGAGACCCCCAGTGAAGGAGCTCATGTAGACTGTTTTGAGGCCAGACCTCATTGCAGGAGTCATCTGATAGACATTCTGTGAGTAAACATCACCGTTTATGAAATAAACACAACAGCAGTGTGGGACAACTGTTGAAAACTCTGTTCTTCTAAAGTAGAAAACTCAGAAGAGAAGACCAGGAGACTTCGGATTGGATCGTCAGCAGAATTTCTTTATTCTATGACATGTGTTGTTATCTGCAGTCATCGAAGATCTCATCTAAGTCATTTTCACAGGGTATCTTATAGACAGAATTGGAGGAGGGATTCTTAGAGGTGGAGACAAACATCAAACAGAGCAAACATCTGAGGGAGGCGGCGTTAGTTAATTGGGAACCTTCCGTGGTCCAATAAACCTAACAAAGGTTGAATCTGACTCCTTGATCTTACCATTAACATAAGAGACAAAAGGCACCGTTGTCTCGAGCTCAAATGGTCAGGAAACTCTCAAACATCTGTATTTCCTGACACTTTCTTTAGTCAGGAAGTGTATCTAAATTAAACATTTAAAATAAAATTTGTAATCCTTCAATCCCTCTTTGAGAGTTCTAATAACTCTCACAAAAATACAAATTTAGACACTTAAAAGTTAATTCTTGTAACTTGTAATCGTTACAGGCACAGTGTACATGTTCTGTGTTGCTTATATGTAATTGCATGCTGACACAGAAACAAAACATGCAATTAGTTTTGCTGAAAGATCGTATGTGAGTCTCTGCGTTGTGTTTTTTTTTTCTTCTTTCTTCTTCTTTCTTGTGTGATAGTTGGCAATGGGTCTGGTTGTTTTCTAGAGGTTGTGGCTTCATCCGCAGGTGAGAAGGGTGGTGCATATGGATCTCAGGACAGCCATCAAATGTTATCTGCACAGAGGAAGAAGAAACACAAACAAGAGAGAACAACGGCACAGAGCAGTATTTGTAGAGTCTGCATACATTAGGGTTGTATCCTCTGTTCAAAATATAGTCTGCTATGGTTGTTCCTTCTTTCCCTATTTCTCAATTCCTGCGACACCTAAAGAACAGTGAGGAAAGGATGGACTAATGGAGGAAAGGCCTATGAGGAAATCTTCACCTCAGGGTTGGCCCCAGCCTGTTGCTTTCGGTTCTTCCCTGGGCTCCTCACTGGTTCTTGTGTCTGCCCTATCCTATCCCTGCAGGGGAGGAACAACCTTAATATGTGACACATGAGTCCAAGTTTTCCTTCCCTGACACAATACTGCAGCTGCTGTAATCAACATCACTTGATGTGGTCCGTACCATAGGCTCTAATGGCTTGTTTTTGAATGTCTTTATCATGACCCATTGACCTGGGACGATTGTGTGTCCACCTTCTGGTGGAGTCTGCCAACACGACTCAACTCTCTCTTTGGCACTCTGCACTGCCTTTGTAAGGTTTTCACAGTAGCGATCAGGGCATCTGAAGCAATGTGCACATCAGCATTTCTAAGATCAATCACACCTGGCATCTGCATTGGGCGTCCAGTAATAATCTCATGAGGGCTCAGTCCTACTGATCTGTTAGGTGATGCTCTCATACTACACAGTACTGCGGGCAGTGCTTCAACCCATGGTACTCCTTCCTGATGCATTTTGCTTAGCCTGGTTTTGATTGTTCTGTTTGATCGTTCAACCTGTCCTGATGCTTGTGGCCTATAGGGGCAGTGAAGGTTCCACTTAATCTTCAACATTCTAGACACTTCCTTGACTACCTGTCCTGTGAAGTGGGTACCTTGATCTGAGTCAATGCAATCTGGTAATCCCCATCTGGGAATGAAATCAGTGACAAGACATTTAGCAGTGTGTGCAGCTGTAGCGCGCCCTGTTGGATAAGCTTCTACCCATCTTGAGAACTTGTCTATTACTACCAAACGTCAGTTTTCCTTTACAAGGGGCAACGATATGTAATCAACTTGCAGGTGACGAAATGGCCCTGGTGGAGCTGGGGTATGTGCTGCTGGTGTAATGGCTGCTGGTACATCATTATTTTTCTGACATGTAACACATCTCTTGACTGTTTCAGTGGCTGCGTTTCTGAATTTTGGATTCCACCATTGATTTGAGAACCTGTGATTCATCGTTGCTGGACCACTATGACCCAAACTGTGTATTTGTTGAGCCAAATATGGCAACAGTGATTCGGGAGCAACATACTTTCCCCTTTGGTCCAGCAGCCGGATGAATCCACAGTGGCTCCTTTGTCTAACCATGTCCATGCTTCATATAGAGGAACGTCTTTATACAGATCAACGATTGATTCAGGAGGTAGAATTATCTTCTGTGCTGTACTACCTGAACACACTTGTACAGTTGCATAGAAACAAGCCTGTTTAGCTACATCAGCAAGAGCATTACCTTTAGCTTCCATAGTATTAGTTGTGAGATGTGCTTTCACTTTGATCACTGCTAATTTCTTTGGGAGTTTCATGGCAAACATTAAATCTTTCACTAATCCAGCATGCTTAATGGGGATCCAGCAGAAGTTAGAAATTTTCTGGTTTGCCAAATGACACCAAAATCATGAATTACCCCAAAAGCATACCTGGAATCTGTGTAGATATTTGCAACCGATCCTGAAGCTAGCGTGCATGCTCTAGTTAAGGCTACTAGTTCTGCAGCTTGAGCTGAAAAATGATCTGGAAGACGACCTGAAGCAACTACTTCAGTAGTGGAAGTTACTGCATATCCTGCTCGTCTACCTTCAATAACTTGAGCTGAACCATCAACAAACAACTCCAATTCTGCGTTCTCTATGGGAGTTTCTGCTATTTCACTTGTCGCTGCATATGTAAGCGTAACACAATCATGAGTCATTTCGCCTTCATCCTCTAACACAAATTCAGTCATTGCAGACATCATACATGAGGATGGGTTCGTGACTGGTGCACGCTGTATAACAATATTCGGGGCTGTGAGTTGCTAACCAATTTCCCCAACGGGAGGAGGTGACAGAAGTGACTTTTGCTTGATTCATTAGTGTCGGACACTGTGTGAGGGCATTTACGTTTACAGTCTGACCTAACACCATTCCTGATGAAGCCTGAAGCGCTAGATGAACTGCCTGTACTGCTCTGAGGCATGGGCCCATACCTTGAGCGACTATGTCAAGTTTACCGGAATAGTAATGAATTGGGCGTAAGCTGCCCCATGATCTTGCATTAGACATGCAGTCATAAAGCCTAAGTGTTCATGGACATAAAGCACAAAGGGTCTATCAGATTGGGCAATTCCTAATGCCAATTGCTTGACATAGTGCTCTCTTCAAATCATTAAAAGCTTTGAGATGAAGTTCTTCCATACAAACAGTATCTGAATCTTTACCATGGCCTTTCAACAAATCATAGAGAGGCTGAGCAATCGAGGCATAGTCTTCAATCCAAGGTCTACAATAACCTGTTGTTCCTAAAAATGGCGGAGTGTTTTAATGGTATTAGGCGGAGGTATGGCTTTGACTGAAGCCGCTCGATCCTGTGTAATGGATCTATTTCCTGCACCAATTGTTTGACCCAGAAATGTGACTTGCTTTTTAGCAACTTGAGCTTTGTGAAAGCTGCATTTGTGTCCTTTTTTATGCAAATAGTCCAACAATGATGCCAATTCAGTTTGATGTACCTCATGATCTGTTGAGGCAATCAAAATATCATCGACATATTGGATCATAGTGGACTGTTTTACCGGACATTCTGGGTCACACAAATCACGTCTGACAGCCTGATGATATATGGTTGGGGAGTTTTGAAATCCCTGTGGCAATCGTGTCCACTGGTATTGTTCATAGTCAACTGTGAAAGCTAACCATGGCTGGCTGTCAGAGTGCAACGGTACAGAAAAGAATCCATTAGACATATCAATTACTGAAAAAATCTTACAATCTAATGGTAAGCCATTACAAATTGTAGATGGATCTGCCACTAGGGGGGTGATTTTATCAATATGTTTATTGGCTACTCTGTAGTCTATTGTCAGTCTCCATGTCCCATTAGATTTCTTGATGGGCCATATGGGTGAATTACATGGACTGTTGGTTTTAACTAGCACTCCTTGTCAGCAAATTTTCTACAATAAGTTTGATTCCCTGTATAGCTTCCTTATTAATCGGATATTGTTTGGTGACCGGAGGTGGAGTTCCTGTCAATTTAACTGGTTCTACACCTGTCAACAACCCACAATCATCCTTGTCTTTAGCCCAAATTGGATGATTCTGTAAGAAAACATACTCGGGAGGGGTTGCATTATTGGTAGAAATCTGTGCTGAGGAAATTTTTATGCTAGTAGATTCTGAGGACATGTCTAAAGTTAGATTTATTTGTCTCAGAAGATCCATGCCTAAAATTGCACCTGTATTTAATGGAGCGCATAGCAATTTTGTAGTCAGAGTTTTTGGGCCAAATTGTACCTCTATGGGCGGAGTTTCATACAAAACAGAATCTTCACCTATTACACCAGTTAAACAAAGTTTGGTTTTCTTGTATGGGATGTTTAAACCTTGTGCCAATTTTGTAGGAATTACTGTAATTTCTGCACCTGTATCAAGCAAAAATCAATCTCTTCTCTTTTATGCTACCTTTCACAAAAATTCTTTGGTCATTGTGTTGGATTACAGGGGAAAGGTAGCTACTCACAGCCCCAATAATTAGTTTTTTTCCTGGTCTTGTTGTGCTCTTAGAAGAGCCTGAACTAACTGTCCTATAGTTTCAGTGGTCACTGGCGGAACTACTTCAGGGTTGTGTGCAGGCTGAGAAGGAGCAGAATTATGCATAGCATTTCTTTTACTATCTTGCAACTTCTTCCTACACTCTTTCTCCCAATGTCCTAATTTTGCACAGTATTTGCATTTGCTTTCTCTTTTAGACCATCTATTGTCTTGTTTCGTTGTGTTAAAGCGTGCTGCTACTCTTACTTTTGCCTTGACATCAGCATCTCTTTCCCATGTAGCTAACCTGTCTAGGTTACTTCTGAGAGTTCTGTTAGACCAAGTTAGATCTAAGAATGGTAAAGCTTTTCTGTATTCGCTACAAGGCCATCTGACCATATACGAACCAGGGGTCCCTTGTCATCCAGCACACTTTCAGGGTCATCAACAATTCCACTGTAGATTACAGCTGACTGACAAAATCTCTCAGTATATTCACTCACAGTTTCTTCTTTCCTTTGCACACAGGTAGTAATTCTAGACCAATCTATTTTGGGTCCTAAGATATTCTTTAGGATTTTCAAAATACCTTCTCTTAAATCACCCTTACTGGCATTTCGCAGTTCAGAAGTGACAGCAGATTCAAAACTGTTGAATTCAGATTCAGTTAGTATTTGTGACATCAGCTGCGTGACTTCTGTCAACGACATGTCATAAAGACGCATTTTACTGATCAATGTTCTTCTAAATTCAGAAAAATGTGTGCGTGCTGACGGTAAACTTTGAGATAGTCTCTCTATATCTTTAGGACCTAAAGCTTTGGCAACAGTTTGTATTTGCACCACAGAAGAATTGAGAGGAACACTATCAGTTTCCTCAATCCCCTGAGATCTCCTCCTCGCACCACACACATTGAAGGAATTTACAGGCACATCAGTTACTGATTGGAGAGCTACATCTGTTTCAAAAACGCTTGTAAATCAGGGTAAATGTTATCAGGCTGACTTACTTCCACATCAGTTTTGCCTCTTTCTTGAGGTTCAATTTCTTGGTCAAAGTGTATATTCTAGCACGGAGTTCATTGTTCTGTTTCTCTAGCTCTGAAATACGCTGAGACTGTTGTGTCGCTAGCGTTACACTGAATTCTCTGTGACAACAGATAATGCCTTTCACATTGTTCTTGCGAATACATGCTCCCAGTACCTTTTTACACTCATCTACAGACCAAGTCTTGTCTGGATGGATCTCATATTTCTGAGTTAGTTCTTGTCTAACTTTCTCAGTGACTATTATGTTCATTTGCACTCCTAAAAGTGATTTGAATTGCTATCTGACCACAAAGGAGTCGCTAGACCACCTTTTCAGTTGTGGGGATCAGTCTAGCATTCTTTCTAAACATTTTGTGAGTTTCTTTGTTATCACACAATCAAAACACTAAAACTTCTCTGATCAACAGAGGGTACACTTGTTAACACAGATCAACTATTGTTAACCTTCCTGGCAAAGCAGAGGATAACACAATTCACTAGCACTTTACGCTAATCTTCCCTGCATGAACAGAGGATAACCAATTCTTCCCTGCCAAAACAGAGGATAACAAATATTAGCACGTAATGCTAAATCTTCCCTGCCTGAACAGAACAGAGGATAAACCAAAAATTAGCACGTAATGCTAACCTTCCCTGCCTGAAAGAACAGAGGATAAACCAAAAATTAGCACGTAATGCCAACCTTCCCTGCCTGAAAACAGAGGATAACCTTCCCTGCCTACAAGAACAGAGGATAAACTCTTCCCTGTCTGAAAACAGAGGATAACCTTTAGTTAAACAAAACCCTACAGATGTATGTTAACTCTTCTCTGACGGCACAGAGGATACAAAAATTTGTACTGGTCTTAGGTTCTTTCGGATTAGAGACAGCACTCACCAGAGAGAAAATTTCAGTCTGGGAATCCTTGTTCAGTTTGAAGTTTCGCTGGATTCCAAAAGATGAGAAAGCTGGAACTCTATCCGGGACACGGCAGCATCTGTTGAAAACTCTGTTCTTCTAAAGTAGAAAACTCAGAAGAGAAGACCAGGAGACTTCGGATTGGATCGTCAGCAGAATTTCTTTATTCTATGACATGTGTTGTTATCTGCAGTCATCGAAGATCTCATCTAAGTCATTTTCACAGGGTATCTTATAGACAGAATTGGAGGAGGGATTCTTAGAGGTGGAGACAAACATCAAACAGAGCAAACATCTGAGGGAGGCGTTAGTTAATTACAGGAACCTTCCGTGGTCCAATAAACCTAACAAAGGTTGAATCTGACTCCTTGATCTTACCATTAACATAAGAGACAAAAGGCACCGTTGTCTCGAGCTCAAATGGTCAGGAAACGCTCTCAAACATCTGTATTTCCTGACACTTTCTTTAGTCAGGAAGTGTATCTAAATTAAACATTTAAAATAAAATTTGTAATCCTTCACAACCATCCAAGCCTAGGACAACCTAGGTCCTGATTTCACTGTAATACTTTTAGGCTTAAGTCTAGAAATTATTCAGACCTTAGTGGCTTTTAAAACTGTGTGACAATTCAAGGTAAAGTATGCAATTTATGGTCCACTGGTGGCATCAAATAGAATTGCAAAAATGATTACTTTTAATGTTTCAGACTGTTTTGGGTGAGCTGCCACTCAAACTGATTGTAAAAAAGTCTACCTCAGTTTGCTTCAGGATTCCCTGAATGAAGATTCATATTAGTTGTTGACTCTAGAGATTTATGGTGTATAATGCAATATATCAGGATCTGTAATATGGACTTCCTTGCAATTTGGCAGGTGGAGAGCAGAGTTATGGAAGCTATTAACATTCTTTGGCTACACGTGGACACTTGTTTATTTTTCCATATGTGGGTGGGGCAGGAGAGTATTTCACTGTCCGTCATTGGAGACAGAGGGAGGCTCTCTGAGGGGGCATGGATCCCTCCGCCAAACAAAGAGCAAAGAGTGCTGGGATTCAGTGAGGTGGAAGAAGAGAGGCATTAGTACTGGTTGGATGGGTGGAGGGATGGCAGCAGTGAGGAATTAGGAAAAGATGGAGAGAATGGGGGAAATAAATCAGGATAACAAGACTCTGCAATAATGTCCCAGTCCAATATTCATTCTTTATTCTAGAGGAATGGGGAGTAAAAAGAGAGGGAATTTAACAGCAACTTGTCTAGCAACTATAAAATCAATATATGTTGTTTTATACTTGCCACCAACTACAAATTTAGCATTTAAGGTCTTTGCACACCGAGTCTGAAATTTCCGTCCGTTATAAGAAAATTCGGACCAGGTTCAATTTTCACATCCATAGCAAGCATTTTGATAGGAAAGGATGACTAATACGAAAACCCCCTGAAAAAAACGTATACGGAAATTCCAGACTCAGTTTGCAAGGACCTTTACTCTTGAGTCTGACGATATTGGTGTCAGCAGGTTGTTCTTGGGGAAAATTACAGTATTCAGGCTGTCCTTAAAAGATCTTTCCACTGACCATCACCAAACCTCTTTCTACCATAACGGACACAGTGTAGTGTTTAATATCTCCTTATGCATGTTGCAAATCCATTTCAGGAACAGACAGATAAAATGGAAATATGAGTCATCCACCAGTTCTGAGCTTACACAATCCATACACTGCTCAAGTCTGAAAGAGAGAGATATGATGCCTTAAACAGAGAAAGGGAGAGAGAAATAAAAGACAAACTGAAATCATAGCGGGTGTATGAAAGTGATATTTTCTCCATTGGTCACTGCTGAGAAGTGAGACAGTCTGGAAGGTTTTATTGGTTTACCAGTGACCAGTAAGTTTAGACACATACTGCCTCACCTTTAAAAAAATCGTACTGTGCTCACACTCCTCGTGTCTCATATTCTGTCTCTTGATCTCAGGGTTTCTTTGTGGCAAAAACATTAATCTGGCCAGGTAGACTGTTTATACAGTTACATGTGTGTGAGAAAGGTGAAAAAGGGGAAAATTAAATAACATTCAAGAATGATGTATTGATAGTTGTGTGTGGAAGTACTGTGGGGACAAAATTGTGCATTGCAGCACCTGCAGTATGATTTCTCAATTTCATTGCTCCTCTCTCACTTCATAAGTCTTTTGTGCACATTGAAGCTCACATTTTGTGACTCAAATCCAGCCAAAATGGCCTGTTGAGAATCGCTGGGTGATTTGGCTCAATGTAGATTCAACATTCAAAAAACATATCCCTAGCACAGGATTACATTTTAGTCTCTTGGCCTTTGAGGCATGTGGGATCCACACCCAGGGCCACTTATGAGGAGATATATTCATGCTTGAGTTGGCATGGTCAATGTGGGTGATTTGTGATGGGCAACTTTGCAAAGAGGAAACATTTTACAACCTGTCTCGATCACATAAGCACTATCATGGGTGTAAGGTATCAACTTATTTTACAGACTGTGATATGCCATTGAAAAGCTTTCCTTAACTTGTTTTAAGGGTCACATCCTTACTTTGTTCTTTAAAACTTTGTTACTAAAAATGACTTGCATGTGTTGCATCACGTGTACATGTTTACAATTAGCTGCAGGGAGAGAACCCCTTGAGCAGTCAGTACCTTCCTCCCCGAATGGTCTACACTCATTCATTACTACTTCACTCTATGGGGTGTGGAAGGAAACAGCTGGAAGGAGGGACCTTTAGTTTTAAATCAACACACTAGGAGGGATACAACTCATGTGACTGAGCGCAACCTTCTCCATTGAAAAGGCACTGACATGCCCCCTCAGACCAACTAAACAACCCTGACTGTGACAGCTGTGTTCCTTGGTGGTCCATTGTCAAGGCTCTTCCTGAGGAACACATTTTCCATACTTGTGGGCAGGGTTGCTGGTAAAATGTACAGTGTCCGGGATGACGTTTTTAGAAGTAGGCTCGCTTGTCTACAGTCCCAATGAGTAGGCGATATCATAGAGGATCTTAAAAGACTCCCCTTAACCTGGACAATATTCAAGGTCCTGATGACAAGCCCTGTTTGTGGGAGTCGGGATGACTCAAGTTTATGTTGGATATAATTGTGTTTGGACTTGAATGTTGTAAAACTTGACAGCAATTGTTTTCCTTAATGTCTAGAATCCTTCGTCTTTCATCGTCTGAAAGACGATTTGGGAGTTTAGGATTTACTGTTGGTTCTGAGTCACATATTATTCATGATTCAGTCTCTTTGTATGTCATCCCAGCAGACAGTGCAGACTCTGGCTGGATGCCTGCGACCCTGCAGGATCCCTTTGTCTGGCAGGAAGTTTGGCTCCTTGCTTTCTGTCTCTTTAGTTTTCTTGATCTGCCTCGTCCCAACTGCGGAAACCCATCATTAATGGCCAATTGCACAAGAAATAGAAAGTGTCCTTGTCCCTACTCTATTTAGTTGTGATGTTCTCCTTCCAAGGTTGTGCAGCAAATCTAGGGATAGGTCCTGTATCCCCTTGAATGAACAAAGTAATTCCTACAAACTCTTATATCTGTTTGGAAAGAGCTAGTCTTGAACAGTGTTACTTGTTGAATGGTGTTTCTGCAGGAGGTGGTGCTGTATAAATGGATTTGGCAGGGGAAGTGATGGCTCCTGCTGCTGGGTGAGTGGATGTCTATGGGTCTCTATCTTGGCCTTTAGCTGACCTTTTGCTCACTTCACAGGGGCTCCGGAATTTTCCAAACCCCTGCCGATGGGTGTTTAGCATTGATACACAGTGGGGCATCCACAGTTCTCTCTGAGAAATTGAGAAATAACCACCTCGGTGGGGACTTGATTCACTTCCTCCAGCTGAACTGTCTTCTATTACAAACATGCCAGATTGGAACAGAGCCTTGCAGCTTTCAGTGCTAGTTAATAGCTCATTGATAATTAACACATTCTCATCTAAGCCAATATTCAACCACAGTTTCCTTTCAACCTAAGGAGATCAATTCCAACCTTGAATATTGAGAAACACTGTTTGGTTTTTCCAAATTCTCCCCTGAATTAATTTGCTTTTCATGCATATTCTCCAGTCCCTGCTCTTCCTAATCTTTGAGTTATACCTCTTGCCTATTGCATTGGGATTTCCTGCCCTAAATGATGGCAGGATCTTGGCTTTGCTTGAGAACCACTTCATTTTGTTTTTCATTTTAACCAGAATAAACTTTAGACAACAAATCCAACTCATGGTCTTCAATCCATCCCAAGAGACACTACCTTACATTAATAGGCCAGAAACTAAGCAATGCAGGAAACCATTGTTGCACCTACAACCTTTGCTGATCGCCTGCATCTACATTTGTTTGTAGCTTGACTATTCAAAACAAGCCCAGAAAGAACTGAGGTCAAAGTGTTAACTGACCTTTCAGAAGGCTTGCTTCTGAATTTATGAAAAAACAGTTTTTTCTCCTTCATTTGGGGAATTCCTGAGCATAACATGATTCTGCGTGATTCCTTCATTCAGTCAATGTGCTTTGAAAACACAAAGAGACCCAGAGTAAAGAAAATTCGTAACTCGCCTCAGTAACCCTTCATCCTACAAATTACTCTTTCATCTAGTGGTTGGAAGGGTCAAAGTTTAAATTCATGACCTAGCATGTATTTGTTCACGCCTTTGGGACGCCTATGAAAATCTTCACCTCTAGCTGGTTACTTGTAGCAGGTGGCTGATAATAATGTCGTAATCTAGGGAAGGGCTCGACATGAGGTCTCATGCAAAGAATGAAGACGGAAGATAATCCCATATAACTGCACGTTTGCTCCATTACTTCTTAAAGCTTTTGTACACATGGTTTACAGTGCCCTCCATAAGTATTGGAACAGTAAAGACAAAATTGCTCTGTTGGCTGTGGAGTCAAGACATTTGCAAAAATGATTAAAAGATGAATATGAGACCAAACTACAGAATGTCACATTTTATTATTAACCGTTTCAACACATGTTTTACCAAATAAAAAGAATAACACTTTTAGAGTTCATCCCACTCATTGATGGGAGCATAAGTATTGGAACAGTTGCCTCACAGGTCTTTCTAAGTGATCAGCTGTGTCCTGTTTTATTAATTCTTCAGGAATTAAAAGCAGGGAATGTGTCGTATCAGTTATATCCATTTACTTCTGTATTCTGAATCTTGCAATCGATGATGACACACTCAAACCAGGATGAATATGAGAGAAATGCCTGAGCGAAAAGCAAGCAATTTGGATGCTAAAAGAAAAGAGGAAGTCAATTAGAGCTCTAGCAAAAACAAAGGGCATGGAGAAATCAAGAGATTGGAAACCACCAGCGACACCAGCAACCAACAACGACCTGATCGGCTGAGAAAACAACAGTAGTTGATGTCAGACAAATCATAAAAGCTGTGAAAATGAACCCTAAAAGACGTGTCTATAAAATCACCAACAACTTCCAGAAAGCTGGGGTGATGCCCGGACAATCTACTGTCCTCAGGAGACTTTGACACAGAATTACAGATGCTACACAGCAAGATGCAAACCTCTGACCAGCACCAAAAATAGAAAGGCAAGATAAGAGTTTGCAAAAAAGCACAAAGGTGAGCCAGAAGAGTTTTGGAACTGTATTTATGGACCGATGAGACAAAGATTAGCCTTTATGTAAGTGATGGGAAAGCAAAAATGTGGAGGAAAAAAGGGAACTGCAAATGATCCTAAGCATACAGCCTCATCTGGAAAGCATGGTGAAGGTGGTGTCATGGCATGGGCATGCATGGCTGCCTCTGGAAAAGGCCCTCTCAACTTTACTGATGACCTAATGTATGATGACAGTAGCAGAATTAATTTGGAAGGGTAAAAAACCATCTTGCCTACCAATATTCAAGAAAATGCCACCAGATTCATTGGGAAGTGCTTCATCAGTTCCTGTCAGTTCAGTCAAGGAATTTATAAGGGCAAAGAAATGGAAAGTATTAGATTGCCCAAGTCAATCCCCAGATTTAAATCCTATTGAACATGAATTTCACCAGCTGAAGAGGAAAGTAAAGGCAGAAACTCCCCAAAACAAGCAACAATTGGAATTGGCTGCATTAAAGGCTGGGAAAAGTATTTCATAGGATGAGACCAAGAGTCTGGTGATGTCTATGGGTCACAGACTCACTGCTGTGATTGTGCGCAAGGGATCTGCAACTAAATAATAGCTTTTATATCTGCCTTATGTTCAACTGTCCCAATACTTATGCTCACATCAATGAGTGGGATGAACTCTAAAAGTGCTGTTCTTTTTATTTGGTAAAACATGTATGTGTTGAAATCAGAGGATGTGTATGTGTTTTAACATGTATGTGTTGAAACATGTATCATTGGAGTTTTCCTCTTTACCTTCTCTTTTAAATAGCTTATAAATGCCCGTGCACATTTTACATTCAATTAGCGACAATTGGCAATTCGCTAATTGTCAATGCTTGAATAAACAACAACAATATAGGGAGAAAAATACAAACTCACTTATATTAAACATAGAACTTGTATTAACATAATGAATAAAAAATACACCATACTATAGGCTGAAGAAGAAAAAAACTGAAAATCAGCAAATTGTGGTGTTGAACAAAGTAAATAAGCATAGAATGTTTATCACATATATTAGAATGTTTTTCAAACTAATAAGAAAACAAAATAGGTCTAAATAAATTACACAAAGTTTAAATAAGGTAAACCTAAAAGCTTGTCTCGCACACACAAATATATTGTTTGGATACCTTTGCCAAGAGGGGGAATCAATTTTCATTATCTTTCCACCAAACGAGAGGGTCCTGCTCTTTGTTGATGGGGGGGGGGGGACTCCTGAGCATAGATGGCGATTTCTATCACCACCTTTTCTGGAACGGTCAGATTTGCTGTTGCAGTGCCTGCCTGCCTTTTTAATAAACAAGCTAAAGTTTTTTCTTTTGACCTGCGGCTCGATGGCGGCACCCTCCTCATTTTCTTCTCCCTCTCTCACGGGCTGCTCTGACTGCACCCCCCTATAGAGGATGACCGCTTCTTCCTCTATCATCTTCTCTGTCTTCTCAACATTCGGGTCGTAGTCACCCCAGTAGCGCGGGTCTATGAATGTTGCCTTGCGCATAAGCTGCCGGCTTGCTTCTGGCAGAGCTCCATATTTTTAGTCTAAGATTGAAATGATACCGAATTTCAGGTTGGCTGTCAGTTGTCCATCCTCATCCAATGGGGCCAATGTGTCCTCTTTAATGAGAAGCAGCACAGGGAGAAGAAAACATCAGTGAATTCGCTCACTGGCTTCAGCGCTTTGTTCAATAATTGCAACACATCCTCATCTTGCCATGTGATGCTCACATTGGCTTTACGGTCATCAGCAAGAACTCGATTGATGGCCGTCCTTTGCTCTAGCATCCTATCAATCATTTTCCGCTTGGAGCCCCAGCGAGTTGCACAGTCCTCAGGGACAAAATAAATGGCATAATATGTGGTATTATAGCATAAATCCTATTCATAAATTGAAGTAAAAAGGCATCATACATTTACTTTGTTTAGGATTTATTATAGGCTATATTATCTTAAATCATTTAAATGTGTCTCAAGAAGGAAAAAATATTCTCGTTAAGCTGTTCTACAAAGCATATAAAAAACATCTGGTTTTCTGATTAATATGTTTTTAAAGTAAACTACCTTTTTAGTGATTTATAAGTGTATGATTTTATTATACTTAATTTTTTTTACTTTCACGAATTATAAACTTACCGTCACCAGCGAGTGTTCGGGGAGACCAAGCAAGACTTGGGATTTCTGCAGCTCCCTTTTCCTTCTCCAGCTGGGAGAGAACATGCTGTTTATTGTACGACAAACTGCTAGGGCACGATCTGTGCGGTCTTTCTTCATCTTATCAATAGAGTTGGACACTCCTACGTTCAGGTTGTGCCCAAAGCAGCTTAACCAGGGCCAACCTAAATTACGAACAGCCGCTTTAATATTGCCTCCACTGTCCGTCGTGACACAAGACACTTTATTGTCTTCTAATCCCCAGTCATGCAGAGCCTCCTGAAAAGCATCGGCCAAGTTAACGGCAGTGTGGTCCTCTGGCAAAAAAACTTGTTTGGAGGCATTTTGACACCAGTTTCCATTCAGTGTCAATAAAATGGAAAGTCAGTGAAATGTAAGGTGTCATTTTTGTGCTCGACCACATGTCTGTTGTGAGTGAAAAATGCTCGACTGTTGAAATAGCCTGTTTCAGCTCACTCAGGACATGGTTGTAGGCACGTGGGATAGCTGTTTTGGAGGAATATGAACGACCGGGCAGTTCATACTGGCTATAGAGTGTGGTTATTAGGTCTTTGAAAGATTGTTTTTCAACTGTGTAGAAACACACCATTTCTCTGCAGATATATTTGGTCACTGCATCATTGCATTTGTTCCACCTCACACTGTTCCGCTTATATATTGTGCATCATGCAAACGCATCACTAATTAATGGCTGTACCTCTGCATCTGGCTTCTGCAGTAGATTTTTTTCTGCAGGGCCCATTTTGGCAGCCTCATTCTTGTGGTGCGCTTGAAAATGTGTGTATAAATTAGTTGTTTCCTCCGGATGCTGCCACCTTCGTCAGGCAAAAAAAAAAAAAAAAATGTGGCTTTTCCCGCTGTGAAAGCCACATCCTTCCCTGAAGAAGTTATGTGGAGAAGTACATATGAACTAACCCCATAGGGTTGTACTACATATGGAAGTACTGGGGTGACTCCAACCTGACTAGAGGTGGGTTCTCCCAGAGGGAAAGACACAGGTTTCGTTTAGGAGAAAACGGTGGAATAACACATATGGGATCCCCGTAGGGTCACACATATGGAACCCAGCCTAAATCCAGTTCTCAAGGATACAACGGAGTAAAGGCCTGGTACCAGACGCTCCGCCACGTCTGGCTGCCGAAGGGAGATCCATTGACTCAACAGGATCTGCCCTGTAGGGACTCTCTGGAACAATAAGGGCATGTAAGCGCAGCAAGCCGACACTAAGTCGGGGCCTCTCCTTGCCTCTGACCTGAGTTGAGAACATGGGAAGAGACCGACTCGACACGAAGGCTATAGAATCTTGCGATAGTGTTAGGTGTCGCCCAGCCCACAGATCTACAAATATCTGTCAGCAAGGCGCCACGCACCAGCGCCCAGGAGGATGCCACACCTCTCGTAGAGTGGGCATGTAACCTGAGCGGGCAGGGCACGCCTTGTGTTTGGTAAGTCAAAGCGACGGCGTCCACTATCCAGCGGGCCATCCTCTGCTTGCCTTTCCCTTCTGCTGGCATCCGTAACAGACAAAGAGCTGGTCTGAGGTCCTGAGGCTTTGAGTTCTGTCAATTTACAGTCGGAAGGCGCAAACTGGACAGAGCAAAGCCAGGGCTGGGTCTGCCTCCTCTGGGGGCAGCGCTTGCAGGCTCACTACCGGGTCCCTGAAGGTGGTCGTCACTCGGCCCAAACTCTAGGCACGATTCGTCTACCGAAAATGCCTGCAGGTCCCCTACCCTCTTGATGGAAGCCAATGCAACCAGCAGAAAACTTTTCATAGACAGAATTTTTAAGTCTACTTACTGCAAAGTTTTAAAGGGAGCAATCTGGAGTGTTCAAAGCAGCAGAGCAAAGTTCTAAGCAGGTATGGAGGGGGGTTGAGGAGGATTTAACCGTCTCCTCCCCTAAGGAACCTGACGATCAGGTCGTGCCTACAACAGACTTAACATCGATGTGGTCGTGGTATGTGGCAATAGCGGCAGAATGAACTTTGAGGGTGGAGGGATATAGCCTACGCTCCAACCCTTGCTGCAAGAAGGAAACATGACACCGATCGAACATCTTTGGGGGTCTTCTCGGTGAGAAAAACACCACTCGACGAACAGGTTCCACTTCAAGACGTAAGCACGTCTCGTAGACGTAAACGTGCCGAAGCTAAAGTGTTAAGTACCTCAGGGTAGGTCACCTAGAACCTCCACCTCCCGTCCAGGGACCAGACATGGAGTTTCCAGAGTTCTGGAAGTGGGTGCCAAAGGGTGCCCCGTCTCTGAGAAAGAAGGTCCTTCCTCAGAGGGATTCGCCAGGGAGGGTGAAACACCCCTGACTCTGCATGCCCGTTGTACGTGTCACCCCATCTCGTGACTCGGCCGTGAAGCCAGTGCTGAAGTGGTCTCATAAGAAGCAGATCGAGTGGGGTTACTGCCTCTGCGGCTGCCATATGCCCCAGGAGCCTCTGAAAAAGTTTCAGTGTGTATTCAGGCAGTTCAACACAGACTGAGCACGTTCCTCTGTGAGGCGTGCTGACTGTTCGGCCGAATCCAACTCCATACTGAGAAAAGAGATCCTCTGCCCTGGGGGGAGTATTCCCTTTTCCCAGTTGGGCCTTGCCGAAGAGGCTGGTCTGGGATATGGGGGAATTAAGGAACCTGACGTTGTCAGTATCCCACATGTCGGCCAGACACAGCCAGAGATGGCATTCCTTGACCACCAAAGAGTACATCGCACGACCCACTGACTGCACCGTAAACCTTCGTCGCCGAAGCGCAAGGTCCATCATGGCACAAAGTTCCTAAAGAACTTGCGGATCATGACCACCCTTGCGCAGGTCCCTCATTGCCTTGGCCTGATGGATCTGCAACAACGCCATGGCGTGTAAGGCGGAAGTTAGGGCACAGTTGCATACCAACGGCCCGCTCGTGTAACCCTTAGCCACACCGCCATCAAGGGTGGTGAGGGAGGAGGGCCCACCGACACTGTTTCGGCAGTAAAACGTGCCTTTCACATAGCAGTGAGCTCTTCATGCACCACCGGGAAAAAAGGAACAGGGGTGGGTGGCTGAGAACCAGCTCGTGCCACCCCGAGAAACCAATCGTCCAGCCTCGAGGGCTAGGGACACGGTGGAGGATTCCACAGGAGCCCGACCTCGTTGGCGGCCCAGGAAAGCATAGCCATCATTTCCGGATCCGTATTGGGCACAGCTACCGTACCCGAAGGAGGCAACTGCGCCGACGCGTCATCTCCAGAAAAATCTGACTCACCCTCCGAAGCAGCTATTGACATCCGTTCATCGGGAGGAGCGCCGAAGGATACGGGTGGTGCACACCCGTATCCTTGGAGTTGGTAATGGGATTTTCTACAAAATTTACAGATTCCATTTCTAATCCCACGTGATGTTTACTGTTCCTTAATAGTTCTGTTAAAACTCCACCCCAACATTACAATTTTGCAATGAATCACTTACCTCCATGTCATTCCAAAACCCGTAAAAGCTTTGTTCGTTTTCGGAACACAATTTAAGATATTTTGGATGAAAACCGGAAGGCTTGTGACTGCCCCATTGACTGCCAAGAAAATGCCACTGTCAAGGCCCAGAAAAGTATGAAATACATCACCAAAAATAGTCTATCTGCCATTATTTGGTTCAACCGTAACGTTATGAAGCGACGAGAATACTTTTTGTTTGCTAAGAAAACAAAAATAACGTCTTTATTCAACTATTTGTCTCTGTGTCAAAGTAGCACCATTTTGGAAAGTATTCGCTGGACGCAAACTCCATACGCTGTTCTGTGTCAGCCGCATCCACACGCTGACACGGAAGAGATGGATTGTTGAATAAAGTCGTTATTTTTATTTACTTTGCGTTATTATTTTCATTTTGGAGTGGACTAACCACTTTAATAATTATCTTGGTAATTTTGATAAAAACAAACGGAAAATGATAGGACAGCAATTATTTCCTTGAGAATCCTGTTATAACTTTAGAAATAAAATGTATTGTAAATTATTGGAGGGTTTACATTGTGACTACAACTAATTAGCCACTAATTGAAGTTTAGTGATTCTTTTCCTTTAAAGCCAAGATTTACTACGAACAGGTTTGACAGCCCCATGTGATATCCTCAATCAGGATCTAATATGTGCCTCTCAAATGACTCTGTCCCGAGGGGCTTGAACTTGTGTGGTCATGACACGGAGTCACAGCAGTGCCGTGTGATGCTTAGCAGCACACAAACATCCTCTTTATCAGCTTATGTATCAGTGTCATCACAAAATGAGGCCTATTACACATGGATGAATGGTTTCTGTATAGTTATTTTGGGACAGGATGTTTTCAATGGATCAGATTATCCATCTGATAATCTGTGAAAGACTTAAAGTCTGTGAGTTGGTTGATTGATACATAAATAAAGTTGACAAATTAACTGATTGTGTTGAGATTAATTTTATTATACAGTGTTTGTTGTTTTACTTCAGTAGCGTGTGCATCAGTGTACATAAGTGTTCAGTCTATCTTTAATTTTAGTGAAATAAGAACATAGCAGCAATCTAGCACAATGAAGTCAAGTGATTTAGCAAAATCTTATAGGTGCCATTGTCAATAGCATCACGTTGTATTGTGTCATTTTTTTCCGGCTTTCATGATCAAAAGAGCAACCTGTCTCTCTGTCTTCAGCCATTACATAATCCCTTAACATGAAGGAGTGAGCGAGCTAACAGGTTATTAGTGTGAAATGAATGCTCACACTTCTTTATTCGAAAAAGGCTTTGATCTGCATTGAGAATAATAGGATACCAAGAATAGCTAATAAAACACAGATCTGTTGCAAGATGAGAATGTACTGGGTTTTCAGTATAAGGTTATTCAAAGAGAAGATTAACTTTCTTATACTACTACTTTGCCTTATTCTACACTTATCTATTGTGTTGTTGTTGTTTTGTTAGTTTTGCAAGTTTTCGTAAATGGTCTTGGTGGATGAGGGAGGGGGCTTTATATTGTAAACCTTAAAGTATGACAACATTGTACATGGGACTCTTATTTCAAAAGTGCAAGGAAAATCCTGTTTTCCATTATGTTCTCTTTAAAGTCTTTCTTGCATCCTGCAATGCTCAGACTTGGATTGAATTAAAACAATCTGAAATCGTTTCAAAACTTAAACAGTTCAAGGTAAAATCATTTTCCTTGAGGAACTCTCTCTAGATAAAGCATACAATCATGGAGAGTTCACGGCTGAGTGAAAACTAAAATATTTGTCAAGCTGCATCCGTTGTTATTGGAAAAGTTGGTGCACCTAGCAGGAAATTTCACCTTTTACTCTCTGACCAGGTCAGATTTTGGACGAAATATGAAGGCAATGTCACTTTTATTCAGCCTATGTTTTTAATATCTAGGCCTATCTGTAATGAAGTTGATATGGTTGCGCATTCAGAAGATTTAGTTTTTGTTCATTTCCATGGTAATTATTACCAGTTATCTGTTTAGAATCTGAAAAATGACAACATACAAAGAAACAGCAGAGACTGTTTGTCTACTGTGTGCTTGTTTCTAAGATGGTTGCTCCCTAAGTTACGCTTGCTACACTTGAGGAATGTGTTGATGGCTGTCAGGTGAGGCTGCCCTCCTGGAGCTGCAGTGCTACAGGCGGATCTTGGCACACGCATCAGCCATGAACTTTACTGTCTGGCTGACAAACACAAAACCATGATACTGATATGCAAGATTACCAATACAGTCATCAAAGCAGCAGTCTTACAAATTTAATATGATTTCAAACACGCTATTGACAGTCAGACTATTAAAGTCAGACTCACAAAAAAGTGTTTTTACAAAAGATGCATCCACTTGGTTTGAAAGTGGCCTAGTGCTCAACTGGGATAGCTTGAGATTAGGATGATTGTTAGCTGATATACTCTGCATAGAATATAGTTTAATCATAGGAAATTAATCTGACACAGGGATTGCTGAAATTAACTCTTTCCCCACCATTGACGCACTTTTCTTTCAAAAATTACAATCCTCAAACATCAACCAGTATATAAATCAAAACTGCCTAACGTTACCGAATTAGCCCAGCAGGCACCTGACATCAATATAACGTCAGGTTGACTTTGGACCAGACATTGGACAGATGTTGCATTCTAGTTGAGAATGAAAAAATCGGGGTTGGCATCAGTATTTGACGTTGACTTAACATTGATTTTGGTTACACAGCCTAAAGCTGACATTGGTATTGGACATCTAATTAGTGATGTCATTAGATGTTGGATTGACATTGAATTTTGGTCACCCGATGTCGCAACTGTAATGTAACCAAATATCAACATCTTATGACGTTGTGTGCCTGATGCAGCAGGGAATTGACGACCAAGTGTTATAGAACTGTACAAGCTTTGCATGTGTTGATGGAAGCGATCGACTCAATCTGTTTTTATCTTCTATGTTTGGACGTAGTCTTTGACAAAATGTGATTTTCTCATTCTTTGGTTTAAAACAATGTTTTGTTTATACAGTATTTACTAAACATTATTACAAGCGCAATGTGCATTACCTGCAAACCCTGTAATCTTATATATATATTTTAATATTAGAAATTATTATATTATATTATTAACAATTGTATAAATCAATTCTCAAACATTCCAAAATCACTAGACAACTTTTACAGTAACATAATGGTTAACGAAAAACACTGGAGTTTACTTTTAATGTGCCTTCATGTCTAGACCATAATGTTTGCATTTGCCCATCTATT
Source organism: Gymnocypris eckloni scoliostomus (assembly GCA_027564155.1). Taxonomy (NCBI): domain Eukaryota; kingdom Metazoa; phylum Chordata; class Actinopteri; order Cypriniformes; family Cyprinidae; genus Gymnocypris; species Gymnocypris eckloni. Next base: position 37,091,121 of record CM050422.1, read on the forward strand.
TTCACTACACCAGAGCACCTAATGAATTCATTTCTATCCCTCACTACCTGAGACGACAGTCTCTTTTAGATGCTGTTTGTGTGTGTTCATGATCTTCTGAAATGCTTGAGATCACCAATTTAATGAGTGCATCTCAGTTCCAAGTTTACGTGCTGGTTCAGTAAGAGTGTCATTTAAATGTGCGTGTTTGTGTGGAAGTTTTTTGACATACACTGTCCGCATTGTTCAGAAGTCAGGGAAGGTTAAATATTAGCCTCTGGCCACAACGATTCTGCCCTCCCTGAGAGGCCACACAAAAAGAGCCACACTATGAAAAAACATTAGAAATGATGGCCTGATTTGATAACACAACAATGTGTGTAAAGCCACAACTGTGGGCTATATTTTACAGTTTTTATCAGTGCAAACAGTAGGTTTCACACCGAATGCAAACACTTGATAAGCACTTATGATCCACAGAAGAGCAGTATTCAAGGGCAAGTATTATCAAATTATCAAGTGTAAAAGCAATCTGCAAGACCCGGATGTCCGTAATTGAAGGGGAAAGTTGTCTGCGATGAGGTCTTGTTTGCATTCCAACGTTTTTGCATCACGTAATGCACTCGTACAATGAGATACCTGTGGGAAACATGGAGCAGAACCATCGGAAGGGAGTAAACCTTTATGGCGTGTGTTTGCGTAAGACCACGGGGATGTACGCACACACATCTGCACCTGTTCTGTTGGTATAGCTCAAGCCAAATAGTAGGCAGAGGGAATTGTGGGAAAGAGAGTGATAACAGGCCATAGTCTCCATACAAGTGTGGCTTTCTTTCAGGCCAAGCCACCAGACAAAGATTTTCCACTCGCTTTCGCTGGCTCGCAGGAATTCCTGCATGTCCTCTGACTGTCATTCTGATTGACTGTCCTCCCATTGGACTTTTGTGAACTGTCTCATGGAAACCATTTATTTATAGTCTGTCTAACTCGGTTTGTCTCTCTCTTTTTCCCTTCATATTGGTTCACTTTAATTAGTGATCATATCCCAAATGCTGCTGTTAAATTGCATAGAATTTGTACGTTTTCTAATATCCTGGATTGAATTCATGTCTGTTTGGTCTGATTTATTGTACTGTTGGATGTCTGTGTACACAACAATCATGATCCTTACTTCTCTGATTTCATCTGAGATAAGGTTTGTGTACTGTATGTGTGAGTTGTTTATCTGCGTGTTTACATTGACAGGAAAAGGTTTATGAGAGAGATATTTATGAGTGTGATATCAGTGTGAGACATGTCTGTCTGCTCTTTTCATACCCGTTTATATAAGCATACAAAAATGCTAAAATATCTACTGTAATAATAATGTACAGTATTTGTGGTTTTACATGTCTCTTGACAAAATATTTTTAAAAAGTATGGTACACAGCGAATACACTATGCCTGCAGATGCAAAGTGGGCCATGCTAACCTTGACCTCGTGTTCTAGTCAGGAATTATGTTATAGATGTTAAACACTGACACATTCAAATAAGAGGACTAGAAGAATATGTAGTTTATCAGAGAGTGAATGTGGGATATAAAGTGTTTACAACCCTCTGGATGCAATGTAAGAATTAACTCTGATTTGACCTTTTATTCCTCCACCAATTATGTAACGTATTTAATCTTATTTTAGCTTTTAGGGAATCAAGTCTTAAAGACTCGGTTTGGTTTGATTTGATTGAATTTATATTAATTCAAAACGAATTGTCCAGCGAACGTTAAAATCAGTATATCTTTACCATTTTGTTCATCTTCGTGGTCAACGATAAAACAAGCAAAATAGTACTTTATCAATTTTGAGAAAGGTAGCACGAGCTCTGGGCAAAGTTTGACTTGAATATTACACAACAGAAGACAAAAGATTGTTTATAAATGAAAATAAAGTTTATTTGCTAATCACATTTATGTAGAGTGATTGCCACAACAAATGTTAAACGAGCAGTTCATTCATAAATACATAAGGTCTTAACTTCATGCTGTGGGAATCAGGCGCGCAGATGGCACTAGGGACATGACCCCCTCCAGATTCATAGTGACCAGGTCTGCCCCCCTCACTGTCTCTACAAAAGGCAACATTGGTAAACCAAGGATTAACCAGGGTTTCCACTATGTACATTAACCTAAGTAGAGGTGGCCAGCCCGCCGCTCCTTAAACATGCACTAAGAAAAACGTGTTTGTCAATGTCTGACCGAGTCCCAAAACACACTTGTAGCCAATCAGCAGTAAGTGGGCGTGTCTTGTACTGAGAGAGAAGAGCGCTCTATTTGAGTGCACAGGACTGATATTAGCAGATCGACTATAGATAGAGATTCCAGATAAAAAAGAGGAAAATATCAGAGAAGCAAAACATTAAAAAGAAGGGTTACGATCAGGCAAGAGGTAGGACCCACGTAAATATCAGAGCAGCTTTCCAGCGGTGGAGAGAACTCAAGGAGCGGGAAGGGCTCGACTCGGACGCTGGGGTTGTGTTGTTTCTTTTTAATAGGTGAGTAATGTTGATTTTGCTTTGTTTCACACAACTTGCTTGAATATGCTTTTGTGTCATCTTCGCTTGTTTCTGCGATTGTCGTTGCCATGGTTGTGTATGTACTTGTGGATGCGGACATTTTTTTACTTTCACTTTCGAGAGTCGCGATCGCCGCAACGCAGTACTATGGAGCATGATTCACGCTTGGGCACAACCCCTAAGTCAACAAGCCCCCACCCGCCCACCTACTGACAGCTTGATCTCCCCCAGTTAAAAAAATCCCATCTGCGCTCCTGGTGGATATACAATCCGGAAAACACAATACAATGAGCGCAGCTCTGAAAAGGGGCGGGGCTACATAAGGTATGCAAGGTTGCTAAAGGAATAGAGGATGTGACGCTACGTCACGCAGCGTTGCATGCTGGGGCACCGCCGCCATTCTGGTAGGATCACACTCTGCTACAAATGCTGAAATTAATACGGATGCCTGCTTATCTTTTGAACAAAAACACCCACCTACTGCCAATCTAATGCTTGCAAGAGCCAGGATCATTTTTAATATAACTCTGATTAAATTCATCTGAAATAAAAAAGTCATATACACCTAGGATGCTTTGTGGGTGAGTAAAACATGGGCTAATTTTCTTTTTTGGGTGAACTAACCCTTTAAGTTGAATATTTACATTCTTTATTGTATTGTTTGCAGGAAAGATAAGATATGTTATCACTCCTAATGATATTTTGATTTTTCACTTAAGTTTTGTAGAATTTAGTTTACAATGTTGATCTGATTACTGTGAAAACTTGCTGCTGCTTCAGCTATCATATGGTAGATTGTCCAAATAAAAGTGTGTGTTCAACAAGCTGGCAGAAGTCCATCCATTTCTTTGTTAGAAACATTTCAATGACAAAGTATAATCGTTGTCATTGTAAATATTAATTTCTTAATGGCCACAAATGAGAATCAGAGATTGTGGGTCACATTCACCGTATAGAAATGAACACACTGTATTTTTTATATTTATTTCAACAAATTACATAAATTCTGGGAGCTTGTGAACAGCTATGGCATTATACAATGAAAAGATGCGTTTGATTATTTAAGCCGTTTTCTCCCTTGGGAAAACCATAGAAAATGCTTATACATTAAGACAGTTATATGTAAAGTTCAGTCTGGGCTCATCTGTTTTTCTTCGTATAGTATGCTTTATTAGTAAGGTGTGTACAGAAGGTGGTCTTTTAATATCACTGTCTCAGTGCATTAAACATTTTCTTTACGTTGTATGAAAAAAAAATGCTTAACGTTTAAATAAATGCATTGCGTTCACATTTGGGGCTCATATGCACATATTATTATTATTATTATTAAATGTATCATCCTGCATCTTCGCAACCTGGTTCCCTTGGTGTTTTACAGTATTAAGTAGAAAAGGCTAAAAAAAACATTGCATTGTCCAGTTTTCTCTCAGAACGATGATCTGTGTTACTTTTGCCGTTCTCGATGCAACATGAATGATGTACAATGGTGATTTTATGTTTACTTTTTTCACAATCACGACAGAAAATCAAATACTGACCCTGAACTCGCAGCGCAATTCTCCCAGTATGGCGGATAAACAAAGCAGTTACCCAGAACTCAACGCGGCGTGACGTCAGCGTCACATTCTCTAAAATTGACAGTTAAGCATCTTAAAACACTTTTGTATAGAATAATTAACAAACATATAATCTGCATGTTTCTGCTTGTAGTCCATTCAGAATATATTGCCGAAAAGCACACTATGCAATATGTAGATTTCATTAAATTATAATTTTGCTTGCTTTTACAAACTAACTAGTCTTAATTGTTGCCTGGTAATCCACAGCATGTTACAGATGCTGTCGATTGAGTTGAACCCAAAACATTGATTGAATGCATTGGATTTGCACAATTTGCCAGTATTTTGTATTGGCACAATTTTTTACAAGGTTGTTTTGAATCGCAACTGTGTTCTTCTAATCTGTGTGCTGTTCTTCTAATCTATGTGCTGACTGCTCGTGTAATTCCGGTACATTGTGGATTTGTGTCATACAGTCTTTTTTTATATCTCTCTCACACATGCACTGAGGAGCGTAAACACTGACCTTTAATTCTGCTAGCTAGGACGCGAGTGGGCGGGGCATAGTGGACATCCTACGTGCCGATTGGTCGATCGCATTTGTGCGGTCAGAGAAGGGGCGGATTAGTTGGATCACGTCACGTGACCGCTTCTGTTTCTCTCTCCTTAAACAGATCCTCGCAAACACACAAACACAAGTTGTTTTCGGCTGTGTGTCACAACCGAAAACCCCCCTTTTACGAGGGAAAAAGAGTGTCGCTAAGTAAGAGCTGCGTTTTGGGCTTTACTGAGTAGATTTGGGGGCTGTTTTTGGAGTTTGGGGGCTGTTTTTGTCGTGTTTAATCCTTTGAGGTAATCTGGGATTCTTGAGGCGGGAATGAGAGCGATGCGCTCGAGCGCTTACTGGACTTTCACTCTGTGAGGAGCAAACAGGTGAGTTTAACGGTTTACAATTTTGGAAAAACACCCTATTTTGTTTTCTGGGTTATGTTTTAACGACGAACTGTCGTTTAGAGTCAAGTTTTGTGGTTAAGCAGATCACACAATAACGTTACCCCTGGATGCAATTTCAACAGCGCTGAGCAGCTTCAAAAGAGGGTCTTATTCTTTAACCGACACTTTTTTTGTAACGTTGATCTTAAACACTTTATGTCGCATCTCCTGTGAGTTTACAACGTAACGTACGTTAATGTAACTGTTTGTTTTGTTTGTTTGTTTTTCCGCTTAATTTACCTTGTCGTTCTTCTCTATTCTGAGTGCGAGATCCTTGTGCCGCGACTGAAATCTGACTCCCAAAATCTGTCGCGCCCTATTTATAGAGCTGCTAAAGATAAGAAGATAAATAGTAACGATAGTGCATACTAAATATGAGGGGTGTGTGAGGATGCAGTGCCCTCAAAGGTACTTCAGGTCTCACTTATTAAAATATGTGACCCCGGACCACAAAACCAGTCAAAAGGGTATTTTTTTTTAAACTTGAGATTTGTAACGGTAACGTTAACTTGCATCATCTGAAAGCTGAATAAATAACGTTACCGTTATGCTTTCCATTGATATAACGTATGGATATTAGGATTGGACAATATTTGGCTGAGGTACAACTATTTGTAAATCTGGAATCTGAGGGTGCAAAATAATCAAAATATTGAGAAAATCGCCTCTAAACTTGTCAAGATTAAGTTCTTAGCAAAGGATATTACTAATCAAACATTAAGTTTTGAAATATATACGTTAGGAAATTTACAAAATATCCAAGGAAAATTATTTCACTTAATATCCTAATTATTTTTGGGATAAAAGACAATTTATAATTTTGACCCATACAATGTATTGTTAGCTATTGCTACAAATATACCTGTGCTACGATACTTATGCCTGGTTTTATAGTCAAGGGTAACACAAATGAAAGTGACATTAGTTCAATCTGATTGTTTGTTTGTTTTTAATCCGAATTCGTTGTCGGTTAGTGTGTTAAAAGTGTAAAGGTCCGCCGGAGACGCAGGATTTGGTAAGTAACGTTAGGGGTTGTAGTGGTTCATTTAAAGGTGATTTTTGCTATCTGAAATGGGATTCCTGTCACCCTGAATCTAAACCGTGTGAGAGAAAGCAGCTACACAATGAGCCATTGACTATAGGAAACCCTGTGAATCTTGTGACTCGTACTGCTGGTGTCCCTGTAGTGTATTTTATTGTCTCGTGTGGCTATTGTATTACTAGTCTCCTTTCTGTTATTGCAAGCCTGTCTATGCAAGAGAAATCCTGCACAACACTTCATTATTGCCTGTATTCAGAGACCGAACAGCTGTTGTAATGAGGATTGAGGATCCTCCCTGTTTCTTTCCTCATTTCCCACACTCTTTTTTTCCCCCTCATACACCCAGATCAACACACTGCTTTACATAAAGCGGTCGATAAGCTGAGATTGACAGTTCGTGTTATATAATATCATTTATGGGACATCTGCCACATGTCCCAGTATAGTCAGATTCATATTTGGCAGATTTTCATTCCATGATGCAGTTTATTTGTTAACAGATGGTGGCAAGTTTTGAATGATTAGTTGATGCAAACTTTATATTGTCAGACATAGCATAAAAGTGGTCCATATGACTGCATTACTGCTCAAAAGTTTGTGGTCTGTAAGATTCTTACAAAAATGTTTTGATCGAAGTCTCATATGCTCATCAGCGCATCTTTTCTTTAACACTAATAGTATTGCAAATCAAGAGAACTGTTTTTTTGTTTGAATATATTTTAAAATAGAATTTATTAGTGTGATGCAAAACTGAATTTTCGTAATCATTACTTCATTGTCACGCGATCCTTCGGAAATCCTAATAATATGCTGATTTGCTGTTCAAGAAATGTCCTATTTGTATCGATGTTGAAAATAGTTGTGCTGCTTAGCTAATATTTGTATGGAAACTGTGATTTTTTTTCTCAGGATTCTTTTATTTACAGCATATATTTGAAATAGAAATGCATCATAAATGTCTTTACAGTCACCTTTGATCAATTTAATGCGTCCTTGCTGAATAAAAGTACTGTTATTATTATTTTAAAGTTTCCTGACCCCAAACATGTGAATAGTATTGTAATTTCAAAATCAAATGGACTACAACTACACCAAATGTAATATTTACTACTTTAAAGCTGTCTCTTTTCCTCTTTCACTCTCATTTTTTGGAAATAGCATCATAACCATGTAATTTTATGTTTTGTAGAAGAAAGGCGGTCATAACAGCTTTGAAACGACATTAGGCTGACTAAACCTCATTTTTGGATCTTAAAGGGACACATACTGTGGTTATTGTCTGGTAATATCCATTGAACCTGTTGTTGTTGTCCTTGTTTAGAGTTCTGTCTTTCAGGCTTGGCAGCCTGTGTGTTGTGTTTCTGGGTGGGTGTGTCAGAGATGTCATCATCTGTTAGCACTACAGTTGTCGCTTGTGCCCGCTAGGTTTGAATGTTGCATTATGAGTTGAAACACGTGAGCTTAGTGTATTTTCGTGTGCAGTTTGTTGTCTTGACAGCTTAATAAACTTAAGCGGCATCCCCTTAATTTCCCCCTTTTAGATTTATTTTATCCATTTTAGTATTTGTTTATGTTTGTGCTTGCTTGGCTTTGCTTCCAAGAATGCAACTCTTATTCAGGTTAATGTGGTTTTTGCTTTTTCGCACGCCTAAAAATGTGTGGTGTAGTATTGCCGTTTGTTGGAGTGGGCTATGTTATTGAGCTCACCCTCGATATGTGTGTGTGTTTTCTGGCAGAGTTGTGTTTCTCTAATCTGAACCTTTCCAAGTGCCATTTGACCTGAATGAGCTGCTTAGCAACATACAGCCGAGAAAAGAAAAGAGAGTGAATCGAGTGTGAAAGCCTAGTAGGGCTGCAGCTAATGATTATTTGTATTGGCGCCTAATCTATCGAAAAAAAAATTGATTAGTCATTTTCCAATTAATCGATTTGTTTTCTCATCGGTTGATGAATTATTTAGTTAAACTATCAATGCATAACAGTAAATTCTGCTATTAATCTTTTTTTATTCAAACACTTTCTCATAATTAATATTTTACAAAAAATAATAACAACAACAAAGAAAGAAATCAACAATAAATAATAAGAAAATAGAGGAAAAAATAACAATAAATAATTAATTAAAAATTAAATTAAATAACAGTAAATAAAAAATAAGAAAAGAGAGAAATATAATAACAATAACTAAAAATAAGAAAAGAGAGAAAAAGAAAAATAATAACAAATAAATAATTAATAAAAAAGAAAGCGAATTACAGGCAAATCCCCAAAAATATCAAGATTTTTTTTCAATATCCCACACCCCTAATTATGCCCCAGAATGTTTCTGAAGTTCCAGCTCAAAATACCCCACAGATTATTTATTATATTGTTTTGAAAATGCATATGTTGAGTGGAAGCAGAAACGCACTGTTTTCGTGCCTGTCTCTTTAAATACAAAGGAGCTGCTGCTCCCCACCCCCTTTTCCATAATAAGGCTGTGCCTTTACAGTAGAGGTCTTCACAGAGGACCCGTTCGGGTTCGGGTCTATATTTTAAATGGTCAGCCGGGTCCGGGTCGGTCCCAATCTATTACTTCGGGTCCCGGGTCTGTTTAACATTGTGTGTAATACCCGAGTCGATCGGAGAACACCGCACCTGCCAGTGATCAGTGTCAGTTGGCACTTTATGTGTGTTTTGTAACTTGCAACTTGTAAAATTAGGATGAGAAAAGTATGAGCGGGAATGTGTAAAAAAAAAAAAAAAAGAACAGCGTGGCGCGTGACCTCAGTCACAAGAAGCAGAGCGCGGGCGGAGTTAATACAAGCGGACGGTCGGTGATCATGGATTCCTTCATGAGTGATGTGGAAAAAAAAAAGCTCAGACAAAATTAATATAAAGAGGTAAAATCGAGCGGGTAGCAAGTAGACTTTTAAAGCTGGAATAGTGGATTAAGAAGGCTATTTCTGTCGGCAAGAGAGAGGAACAGCCTAACATGGATGGACATTTATTGGCAAAGAGGATTGCATCGCATGCAGTCAGTGAGAAGGCAACTAAGTTAACAGTTTAAGCCAAATTTTTTTGGGTGCAGTCGGGTCTGTGTCTTCCCAGCTGGGTTCGGGTCCAACTTTTGAATAATGGTCTGCGTTGGGTCCGGGTAGTACATTTAAGGCATTTCTCTGGTCTGCACGGGTTCGGGTCCCACTTTCAAATAAAATACGGGTCCGGGTCGGTTCCGTGCAGCATATTTACGGGTCTCTTCGGGTTCGGGTACGAATTTTGGGACCCGTGAAGACCTCTACTTTACAGCTCGTTCCTCAGATACTCTGCCAAAAGCATCTGTTTGGTTTTGATTACATGTCTGTTTTATTGGATTTATTTGTATTAAACAATATTAGTTTAAACTTCTGATATAGGGTCTCTGAGCACACACATCTAAAGTATGTGCACAGAAAGCAGCTATCATGCGGCATTTTAATACTAAACTAAGTTCTCTTTCATGTCTTATTGCACTTAAGCTGTCAAATACAGTTTGTTAAAAACATACAAGTTTCAAAAACAGTCAGTTATGTTTGTGAAGGTAAATATTAGGTCTGTTTATATTAGGTCTGTGTGGCAGCAGCGTAATATACAGTAATTATAGCACTTAAACAAGGAAAAAGTCTTTAAATTAAAAGATTAATCGTTTTTTTAATGACTTTGATTCGATAATGATTCTCAAAAGACGTGAATTGATATTTTCCGGTATTTATTTCAGCACACATTTAAAACAAGATCTGATTAATGGGGTTCTTCTTATTAGTCTTCTCCATTAGATGTCACCCTCTTATTTACCTTCGCGATGTTACAACAGAAAGTTGTCTTTCACTCATTTCATTCTTTTCTTTCATGAATGTCTTTCATTCAGTGCTTATCATGGCGGAGATACTGTTGATGAGAATCAAGAACAAAGCCATACGCGTGATTCGTAATGCTCAGGTGAAATGCTACAGTAATACTATAAATCTGTGGAAGCATTTGATATCAAGCATAAGGCGCAATGAATGGCGGATGGCGCGACGCACTGTTTGTTTACTACACATACTAAAGCGTGGACGACGCTCGCTGTGTTTTCAGCCTCTGCCGTCTCACTATATGATGATATTAACACACGAATATCATCTCCAGCTGCTCTGACAGTCACTTCTTTAGCATTGTTCTGTTTAATTTGAGAAAACTACCGTCATATCACAAACACAGCAGTTTCAAGTTCCTTGACGGCAACCCGTCAAAATAAAAGTTCAGTTTTACAGGATGTTAACGTTAAGAAACTGTGTCAGAATATATTACTATTTAGCACTTTTAAGACTCCATGATACTACTAATAAATATAAATCTTTATTTTTAAAGGAATAATCCCATTTGTTTTATTTTTAATTTTAACAGTAAATCTCTGTTGTGCAGCACTTTGTTTGCCAAAAAATAAAAGGTTTTAATTTTAAATTAAATTAATGTTTTATGCCTTCATCTGATTACCAGAAAAATTAAGCACATTTTATAGAGCCCTATTGTTGTTTAAAAGGACCCTATACAAAAAAGAATAGGCATTAAAATACTTTTAATACTTTCATTTTATTAATTCACCATTTGTAAACTGATGTTTACTGTTGATTTTTTTAGAAATATCAATAGCTTTTGTATTAACTATATTCACTGAATGTAATTAAAAAAATCGAGAATCGAATCGGGACATCTGAATCAATAACCTAGTAGTGAACCATCTAGAGAAATTCAGTGATCTGTCATTTTTAATGCTCTACGGCTTTACTCACACTAGAGAGAAATCCACATGTCTGGGACAATGGTCTGTGTGTGTGTGTGTGTGTGTTAGAGAGAGAACAAAAAACAGGTTTAACTAAACCTGATAGTGTAATAGGATAGTGCTGCCCTCCTGTTGGTTGACCTGACACCACCCTTCACTGTTGGCGGGACAGCCACTCTTTTCTTTTTGTCGAGGTTAACAAAGAACATGGTCCATTGTGAATAGTGACTCTCTCAGCAAGCGAGTTGAGCTAATGTGCAGTTGCCTGTTTTTTTATTGTATTGATTGGTGGACTTATGTGGGATGATGAGTCGGTCCTTAGGGCATTACTGATTGAGACTGGTTTGCCTGTCAAATGAGTTCCGTTTTCCGTTTTTTTTATTCAGTATGTATTGTTAGCTGTGTACTAGGGATGTGCAAAAATACGTTTTTAGAGATTTTTCATGAACCTGCGCATACTCAAGCTAAATCTCTCTTTTTCTCTCCAGGTGAAGACAACAGGAAAATACAGTAGAGATGAGTGGCGATTCGACACAGGAGGTGGTGACGACCCCTCCGCCCCCCAGCGTGGGGAAAAGGGAGGGCTACTTCGACCGCATCAACGAAAACGACCCTGAATACTTGCGCGCACGCAACATGTCACCTGACCTGCGACAAGACTTCAACATGATGGATCAGAAGAAAAGGGTCACACAGATACTACAGAGTCCAGTAAGAAAACACAAACACACACTGAAATGACACTTCGGAGTTCCCAGTGGAAAAATTGCTTGTAAATCTCTTATGCTATTTCTCACCAAATCTTGGACTCAATCTTTTTATCAACTTGTTTTCTTTATTTGCCTTTCAGCAACAGGTTTTGTGTTTCTTTCTGGAACTGATTGATCGTAGGTTTCATTAATTGGAGCTTATGCCCCTCAATTTGGAGGAAAAAAGCATTAATTGTGGATCATTTTTGAAATATTCACTCAAACAATGAGACCCATGATCGGTAAGTTCCAAAAAGCAATACAAAACCTATGCTAATTGAAAGAAAACAAGTTGATAAAAATATTAAATCCTATATTTGGTAAAAACATAGAATAATGAGAAGCAATTGACCATTTGTGTCTGGATCACCACGTGTAACAACTCCATTTTTTGTACATTTTAGTCCAATGATAAAACATTAACTAGCGTTTTCAGGAAAAATACAATATTTTTTGGGTTCAAATTTGATATGGAACGATTGCAATTTTCTTGGCCGATTTCCGATTTTTTTGGAAGTGTGACCTGACGATACCGATTTTTTCCGATTTTCTTTCTAAGAACTATAATTGAAAGCATATACAAACAAATATCTTTGCAAATATCAACGAAAATGTATTTATATAATAAAATGTATTATACAACTATCAAAGTTGTATCATGGCCGTCTAATGTTGCTTACCTAAATCATATTTTCTAAACCTCTTTTATTAATTTTTCTACCCCAGTATGCATCTATACATTTCTGAGAGTTACTTTGTGTGTGCGGTCTCTCTCACACACTCACTCAGGCTGTTCAAGCCTCATCTGGCTTGACATAAATACATTATCAGTCGCCATTTACACTGAATGCCATTAACATTAGAATCATTCTCACGTGAAAACTACATGCTTACACGCGACTGTGATATCATACTGTGAGTTAGTGCTGGGCGGTATACCGAATACCGGTGTTTATTTTTCTTATGATGTGAATTTTTAAAATACCGCAATACCGGTGTCATTTAAATAACGTTCAGAGCGACACTGTTAGAGAGGGTCTCTTTTCTCTTTTCACTATTGATTTTTGGCGAGGATACAGCTGTATGTGTTACGAAGTGTGAAAGTTCCGAAACTGAAGCACTAGTAGAATGTGATGAGAGAGAACTCATCAACAATATCCACATCGACCGCCACAAATATCCACCGTCCGCTGCATCAGCTCCCGCATCTCTCATACACAAAAATTCTCCGTCGCTACGACGGATTCCTGTCAATTGCAGGGTTCCCGCCTTATTAAATTAACTTTTCATAATTTTAAGACCGTAAATAGGCTTACATTTCTCAAATAGTGTTATACATGTCTTGATTTTAGCTTGAATAGGTCTTAAATGAAGGAAAGACGTGGTGTATTCAGTCTGCTGAGGGGGTTATGATCAAAGCCTGGAGTGGATTAAAGCACGTTCCTCTCTCCACTCGAAGCGTTCTGTAATCACTCCGCTCTGGATCCACTCCGGGTTTTACATTCCCGCTCACGGAAAAACTGCTCCATGTTCACCATTTAAACGTTATCAGGGATAACTGAGGGGAAAGAAACATGTAGGAAACATGTAGCGCACTCTTGTTGTTCTGCCGGCACACCAAAAATAATCCCTGTCTCTGCTGCAGTTTCTCACTGACAACATAGTATCGCTCGCATCATTCACAGTCAGGTTTTTAGCAGAGAACACGGAGATGAATTTCGGTGTGGAATTGCGGCTATTAATAATAATTATACTCATTCCCACAGGTTCCGACAGAATGTATCACATTTTCACGTGCTTTTGATTCTTGAGAACTCACTCACGTGCTCTAAATTTCTGTGCGCCCACAGATCGCGATCAGGAGAGTGACAGCTTTTAATAATTATAAGGGAGTTTGCAATCTGTTTAATACAACAGATCAATAAACAAGTACTGCATGATTTTGCTCTATATTTAATCAACGAAAATAGTTCCAAATAAAGTGACAGCTGAGCCGTTGTGCATCTCTAAAAGCACATTTATATTTAAAACAATGTCCACATGAATATATTAATTTAATTGCACTCATGCCACCCCTGAGACTCATTAAACGTCTGAAAATGTACGTATAAGCCACTTTTGTGTTCTTCTGTGCCACCTCTGTAGTACAATTTTTTTTTTTTATCAATACTAATTTCATGATTGGTAACTTATTTGTCTTATTGTACTTCTTATTGTATTGTTTTAAATATAAATGTTAAAAAGCTTATAATTTTATTTTATTTTTTTGACACAGATGAAAATTATGCCATTTGTAAAGGTAAAAAGAAAAAGTCACTTTAAGGAGTCAAATGTCACCTCGTATTAGGAAGGCTAATTTTTGATCAGAATTTTTTATTATTGATCAGAAGGCGCTCCTACATTTTATTAATTAGGAGGACAAGTGCTCCTAATTACAAGAAGAAAAGCACAGCTCTTAAACTGTGTGTGTGACTGTAGCTATATGGCTGTGGAATGGGGTTTGACCGAGGAAATATTTTCAGTCAAAACATTTTTTTTGCTTTAACCCCTGTATTTAGTGTGGATTTTTTCTACAATATTCACTCATCATGAGTGCAGTTTTTCCTCAGTCAGTAGAAAATGTGGTTAACACCCGGTCATGCATTAAAAAAAATAAATACCGTCATGTACCGTGAAACCGGTATAATTTAGAAAAATACCGTGATATAAATTTTTGGTCATACTGCCCAGCTCTACTGTGAGTGTGCGCATGGCTGTGATGTCTCTGCCTGCGCCGCTGGCAATAAAAGGAGTGGCTCGGAATCGGCAAGACGTGAGACTGATCTGCCGGTCACAGATCCGGGTCGGTCATGCAAGAAATCTCCCGATTCCGATCACTGGCCGGTCAATCGGTGCATCTCTAGTTAAAATGATCAAAACACAACATGAGGATTAAAAGTAAAGATTCCAATTTATTTATTTTTTGCAGGGATACCATGCAATCATTTTTGGTTTCCCAAAGAACCTTCAGTGAATAGTTCTCAGAACTGTTTTTTTCTTAGTGTGAAGAACATTAAAAGGTATTTACAAAAAAACATTTTCCACCTTAAATAACCTTTTGTGCAATGGAAAGGTTCCATAGATGTTAAGTTCTTCAAAGAACCATCAATGCCAATCAAATAACCTTTATTCACTGTTGAAAATGAAGTTTCTTTATTGGAATCTATGGTTCCATGAAGAACCTTTTAAACATCTATGGCAACTTTTCAACACACAAAAACTGTTTATGGTAGAAAAGTTTCTTTAGTTTGTGAAATGCCCATCACACTAACAACAACAAAAAATTGGTTCTTTTGGTTCTTCTTTTCTGAAAGGTTGTTTGGGGGGCCAAAAATGGTTATTCTATGGCATCACTGCGAAAAAAAACTTTTGGAACCTTTATTTTTAATGTTTTGTACAAAGATATTATACTGTACAGGGATATTTTTCCCACTTTTCCACTGATTTAATCAGCAAGAATGTGCTTTCGACATAAAAGTTTACTTATACATTTTATAGGTTGTCTCAAGCCATGTGGTTTTGAGTAAATGCCACACTGCCATGAAGTTTACATTTAAAACTTGGCATGAACTTATAAAGTTGGTTTTGAACCCAGCTGGTTGCACCTTACACTGCCTTTCTGTTAACAATGAAATATGTATTGTTTATTCTTGTCAGATGAGTAGATTTGTCAGTCACTTAATTGTGTGTTTGGTGTGATGTTTTGAGTTACAGTTCAATCGTGCGCACTAAGCCACAGCTGCACCATAAAACCATCTGGAAGACCACACCCTATTACACACACCACCGACTTCCACATCTTGTATATCAACACAATCCAGCCTGCAAAAGCCCCTCTGACCTACAGTAGAGAGAGATTATAGCAAACGCACACACACACTGGAGAGATTACAGTGAGCATACTGCACAGATTACACTCCTGCAGACATTTCTGCAAACACATACGGTTTAAATGAATGTTCAGAGATAAGCTGAATGAATGGCATCTGTCACATGCTGTCAATTACCACAACAAATAAAAGGGATGGGACGGTACAGCTACCTCCCGATTCGATACTATCACGATACTTTGGTGCCGGTACGATATGTATTGAAAATATATATATATATATTTATTTTGTATTTTTGTATACATTTTTTTATTAAAGTATTGCGATTTGATAAAAAACAAACAAAAACACATCTTGGCAGTCATTTTTCCCGTTTTATTTCCGTTTTCAGTAAACATAAACAAACAGCCACAAAAAACAAAATATAATTTTTTTGAAAATAAAGTGCCCATTAGGGATGGGATGAGATCTCGTAGCACGAGATTTCAACATTGATAATAAAAGCATAATATTTAGTTTTGAGCACAAACAGTTGCTGAAAATTCACCTTTGCCATCATAAATGAAATTTTAAATATATTAAAATAGAAACATGTATTTTTAATTTGAATAATATTTAAGAGTACTACTATTTTACAGAATTTTTTATCAAATGAGTGCAACATATAAAAGACTTTTATATAAAAACATAAACAGTTAACTCTTACTGACCCAAAACTTTTGAATGGTAGTGAATGCATTTGTTAGACCTTGCAAAATCAATGAAATTTGTTTGAGAATTCTGCTTGTCAACTTTAGAAATTGCAAGAATGACTTGTGATAGTGTTGGTAGTAGGGCTGCCACTAACGACTATTTTTATTTCGATTAATCTATAGACTCATTTATCGATTCATCTAAATGATTATTTTTTCACAAAATCAACAGTTTTACTTAAGAATATTTTATTAAACCAAATAAAATCCAAATTTCTATTAAATCCTTTTTTAACCTGTTAACTAGCACCAGGACGCTGGCGCAACTGAATGCTCCTTGTTTGCACATGTCATTGTTTACGAATAGATTTAAATGAAATGGGACAAAATGAATCTTAACAAACTATATATCATTCTGAAGGTCTAAGCCTGAAGCATTGATGATAGATCGCTGTTTTTCGATTTAGAAAGCTTATAGGAATGCATTTGCTAAATTTGTGTAAGCTGTACACATCAAACTATCCATAATAAAATTGCAATACATACCAGCTTTGTCTTAATATTGAGTCACAAACGCATCCACTGCTGTAAATCCCAGTTTAGTTCGAGAGGTAAAGGTCCATGGAACAACATCCCATCGAGCACTTTTAGTCCAACGAAACAATAACGTTGTAATATGGATAGCAATTCCTTTGTTTACATTTCATTTCTTCGAGTATTGTTTGTCAATTATGGAATAAATTGCACTCAAAAACAGAGTTTCACGGTATCATGGTATATGGTATTAAACAATCAAAACAGTTTTTTTTTGTTGAACAAATGTTTGGAAGCATGTGCTTATTCAAATTTCATTAATCAAAAACAATCAAGTAAATTTAATAATTGATTATATATTAGTTTAACAACTTATATTCATCATTACTAATTCATAACAATTCATAAATTCTGGTTGAATTTTTCTGGATTTTGTACTTTTATGATATAATACAAATATACTATCAGAAATGGTGGTAATGAAATTAATGCATAAAGGTTTAACAATTTAATTGTCTTAAAATGTAATCAAATGAAAATTAACTTTTATAATTTTATGCTTTCGTAAAGGGCTGCACATCAGAGATTTACTAAATAAAAATGAAAGGGAAATTATATTCCTTAAATGTGTCTATAAATTATTATTTTAGAAGTAGGCTACATTATAGTACAGTTGTCATTTCTGTCAATTTCTTCGAGTTAAAAAGCTGACTTTTATTTTGACGGGTAGTAGTGAAGAGCTTTGAGTGTCAGTGTATTTGACAATGGTTTTCTCAAATAAAATGATGAAAGGATTATTAATTGTTCTCTCAGTGTCAGTGAGGCACTCAGTGTTTGTCCTTTAAACCCATGATTTAACTTAAATGCGGGAACAATTTAAGTCATAGTAACGAATTCTTAATTCATGGCCACAAAATCTTTAATTTCCCCCAACACGTTTACCACAGTAAGAGATGCGAAAACAGTGATTTAAAAGTGAACAACAATAAAATAAACCTGCGAATCTAGAGGGTGAGAGAGTGAGGATTTGGGAAAAGAAAGAGCTGCAACTAACGATTATTTTGGTAATCGATTAGTTGGTCGATTATTCTTTCGATTAATCGGATTAAATACAATTATTTTATTGACAAACACACTATTCCACATTCTGCTCAATGTCCTTCAAACAACCTGAATGCTATGAAAACATACAGTGCTTAATTTATCAGACGTTATCGATGATTTTCATTATCGATAATAATAGATTTTATCGATTAGTTGTTGCAGCCCTAGTCACGATTGTAAAATTTGCCTGCTAACCAATTATTTATCTCATTAACAAAGCTTTGTACCTCAATTGTGTCATAATACTCGCATTAAAATGTCTCAAATGGGTAACAGTGTGTTTTGCCGTTGCAACGCCGGTGGTTCTGGAAACGGATCACTGACCGCATGTCTAGAGGTCTGCACGGGCTTAAAATTGAAGCCCGTACCCGAGATCGTCCGCCCCGACCCGCACAGTTAAATTTAGAGCTCGAACCCGAAATATTTTCCCCCCCACAACGAATAGCCAATAAAAAAAGGCTACATTTCACGATTCCATGCAACGGTCAGTAAACAAATACACAAAGAATCATATTAATCGAGGCATTTCACAAGGGAAAATAAAAAACACTTACCAGTTATGAAAATTAGTGAACATCAGGTGCAGCGGTCGCATACATTCTGCCGAGTTTATGAATGGTTGTATGGACAAGACCATAATTCTTCCACCATGCAAATTATGGTCATTTTTGTCAGTTAAGGTTTGTTAGCATTCGTTAGCAAATCAGACACGGAGATGTAGTGCAGTAAGATCGTATTTATTTGAATTAATCATTTATTTGAATTAGCGAGAGAGAGAGAGGGATGAAAGTTGCGCGTGCATGTGAACCTGCATCTGCGCGTCTCTCTCTCTACAAGCAATGAGGCTTGGGTAGCAGACCTCTACGCACGTCACAGCCCCACGCGCCGTACTTGCGTTTGGGATCATTGTATTTTAAATCCCGATAATGTCAATTGCAAACATTGCTATGATATTTTAAAAATAAAAAACGAGCACCATGAAACCTTAGACTAAAAACCCTTTTAATTCGGGTGAGGACGCTGGCGTTTTGAGTGGCATTTGCACATCTAATATGCCTCTGCAATAGACGTATTTAGCAGTCGTTAAGGTTAAAGATTAATTGATCATTAATTTAAACGATGATCAATTATGGAAATGATTGAAAATTGACATCCCTTGGTATAACGGAATATTTGTGTGGTTTTGAAACTTTTCCAAACCGCGGTATACCTTGAAAACGGTTATCGCACTATGCCTGGTCTGGAGTCCTGTATAATATAAATAAAATATGCATAGTCAAACAATTAGTTTTAATTATGTATTAAAATGGTAATTTATTATTATTTATAAAAAATATAAATTATAAAAAATGTGTTTTTGTTGTTTTAAAACAAATACTTATTTATTGATTTATTTTGAAAATCTAAAAAATCTGAACTACTTTAATTTAATAATAATAATACAAAAACTAGAGAAGCTCTGTGGGGTTTGAGCACTATTTTCAGTATGTGAAATTGGAATAGATTCTGTCATTCCCTGTGATTATGATAAAAACAGAGGCGGTGTGACAGTACGGTTAATTACGGCAGTGTCGCTGGGCTTTATTACCGGCAGCAGTACGAGCACATGTTTCTGAGACACTATGTACTCTTCTCACTCATCCTTCACTCTGTATGGAGACGAGACAGGCAGGGCAGGCGGCAGGTGTATCGACACACAGGCCTGTGTGTTTATGTCTGCACCATCCGAGCTGATTCAACAAGCCTCTCTTTCATCTCCCTCTCTCTCTGCAGGGTTTCTGCATATGTGCACACACACACAGAAGAGCGCTGCTTAAATTACATGTCTCTCCGTGGCCTGTGTTTAAGGTCAGACTATTATAGGCCGTGGCGGAGTTTGCTATGCTTAGGCCTCATCTGTGCTGTCACAACCAAAACAAATGAAGACATCTCAACGTCAACAAATCCCACTCCGGAACCAAGCGGAAAAATAGTGGTTATATTTACGCTTATATTTACTTAGGAGGTGAAACAATTTGTTAATAAGATTAAACTGTAATGGCACAATTGAATTGGTCTTGAATTTCCTCCCTTGGGTTATTTTTTGTTCCCCCACTCCCCTCTGTTTCCCTCTTTAGCATTAAAGCATGCCATTCCCAGAATTTGGCTCGGGCTGCTTCGTTTGAAGTGCGGCCCATGTGAGGTGGATGGGTTACTAAAGCAAATTCTGATCAGTACAGATGCTGACCCACATTACAATGTCACAAAGCTCAGATAACACCCATCTTCCCCCATGACAGATACGGTTTGATATTAATTGAGTTACTATGTGTTGTGTTGTTGTGAGGTTAGATCAGCACCGCTTTGATCTAGTGACAAGTGTGGGCATGTTTGACCATGTTTTTGTGATGGCATAGCCCTACAAGAGCATGTTGGCTGCAGGTTTGTTTTTTGTGGCATGTTTGATGATTCCCACGGTTAATCTTCCATCATGATGCAGTTCACCTCTAAAGCCCTTTGCTAAAATATTTAAATATTCACATATTTAGTTCAATTATTTTAGGTCATTCCGTTCAAGACGAGCATCAGTTTTACTATCACCCAAACTTAGGGATAGTTCACAAAACAATTCAAATTCTGTCATTTAATTACTCCCCTCATGTCGTTCCAAACCCGCAAGACCTTCGTTCATATTCAGAACACAAATTAAGATATTTCTGATTAAAAACGAGAGCTTTCTGACCCTGTATAGACAACCACGTCACATGGACTATTGTACAAATAGTTCAAATATCTTAATTTGTGTTTCGAAGATGAACAAAGGTTTTGCTGTAGGTCTTTGGAATGACATTAAGGTGTGTAATTAATGACAGGCGTTTCATTTTTAGATGAACTAACCCTTTAAGGTTCATGAGTCTCATGAGGCTCTCATTCAAATCCAAACAAACTTAAGGGCCTATTTAATTTGCTTCCCGTGTAATTTGTTTCACCCTAGATTAGGAAATCAAGCCACAGCGAACTTCACTGACCCATACACACAGTCACTGAGAGTTTGGCAGGGACGGCCTACACATGGATACACAAATACCATGCCCACTTCCCTGTGGCTGCTTGGCGACTGTGACTATGGAAATCAGACTTTCTTTAGCTCAATCTCTCTAGACCTGTGGAGCGCACTAAGATGCCCTTGTGGTGGCAAGTTAAAGTGATTTATGGGACACACATTACAGCCAAAAACACATCCCAGAACGGACAGAGAATCTGTAGATTTGAAGAGGAATCTACATTTCAGATTGCTCTTTTCATGTAGTCTTAAATAGCCAGACTTGCTTAAAATTCTGGCCAATAATGACCCAATTGACCTATCGGTAAGCCCCGTCCCGCTTAATTACTGTTGCTCCCCCGGACAAGCAAACGGAGTTGCTCGCTGTCTTACAATGACAGCTGCAGGGTGAAAACCTTGTCCCACAAGTTTTTGCACAATTTTGGTCACAGAAGGCCACCAAATGGCAATTAAATATTCCAATGGAGGGATTTATAAAATATTAAAAAATAAATATGGTGGGTAACTCGAAGTGAGGGTTAAAGATCACAATGCAAGCGGGAGAAGTCTCATATTACAGTCAGTCTTCACGATCGCGGATGACAACATGCAGGATTAACACTGTTCATGTATATATAATAAAACAATTATGAAGACGTTGAAGATCTTGATGATGTTTATTGCAGCATAGCAGTGACAAAGTACATGTTGTACCTTGGGTTCAACGGAGTTGGAATGAACCCAGAACATCCTAAAGTCCTAACCTTTTATACATTTTCAGTTTACTACCCTTCATGCAAATGAAGTTGCTCCTATCATAACAGCTGTAGTCTGTATGTTAATTAAGTTCTGACACCCCTTTGTCTGAAGTGGCTTTCAGTGTTCCACACCTGCTCAACTTCTACAATTGGTGACCATTTGCTCAGGATGTGATCATCCCAAATGGTCTACAAACAACATAATTGTTGACTTTCTTCTTCTCTATAATAATTAAGCCATTTTGGGAAATGAGCATGATCGAACATATATTGTGGAGTGGAATCTGGGTCAAGGCAGACAATAGATTCTTACAGTTCCCTCTCTGATGCTCTTGGCACAAAAGAAGCATCACATCCACTCCCTTACACAGATTGCATCTCCCTTCCTGGGTAGGTGCCCAGTGGCGGAGAAGCCCTGTCTTAGGTTGTCCCATCTGGTCAAATGAAATCTTACCCGTCATTGGGTCATCATCTCATGCACACTGGTTATCGCTCCATCCAATTAAGGCATGTATGTGTTTTCATTTTGTGTGTTCTGTCCCTTTTATCAATGTGAACATCCTTTGTCCACATGTGTGCATTCAGTAGACAATAATACCGTGATAGATGGTGTTGGTGGTGATACCGGTGTTAAGCCGCAACACCGTTACGTCACTTGACCACCGCGGCACCGTCCACCACCGTCGTTTAGATTTTTTTTATAGTAATAAAAATAATTCCGTTCAGTTAGAGGACACTAAAATTAAAACTGAACATGGTTGCTCAATGCAGCGCGCGAGCGAGCGACAGCCGTGCATCACAGCAGTTTAAGTCTGCATTGCGCGGCTGTCCCGACCAAATTTCTTGCACCGCAGGATTAATTTCGAATACAATGTGGTAACGATCGGTAACTCTGGTGCAATTTGAATG